>SNQJ01S0058871.1:29026-56228 GCA_010110895.2 Picea sitchensis | reverse complement strand
GGCCTAAAGCCGACATAATTAAAATAACATTACGAATCTAAATTACAACTAATGGCCTAAAGCCGACATAAATAAAATAGCATTACTAATCTAATATGCCCCAATTAAGGGGTAATGGGCCAACATTAGGGCTTAACATGTCTGCAGTTGGGACATGGTTGTAGTACCTGGGGAAAACGTTTGTTCAAGGTTTCATAAGGATATTTTTGAATACACTGTCTCATAGGGATATTGTTGAATAAAGAACATAATCTCCCTAGGATTAGTCTAGTTATCCCAGACAAAAAGAGGGCTAGACTTCTTATTGTTTTCCTAGATGTATATTCAAACATATAGATTCATGATTATTCGAAGGAGTGGTGAAGTTTTCATACCTTTCTTGAGGTTGTCCTTCGTATCTCTTGACTGTTGCATTCTTGAAACTCCAACTCCAAGCTCCATAACATACTTCCTACATACAAAAGACAACAAAACCTTTATACCTCTCTAGTTGCGATTAGAATCCTATATCTAATTTGATTCTAATCAGATCTACAATAGTATAAATCATATCTAGATATTTTTTCATCAATTACACAAATTTATAGGGGGGAAACCAAATTATATATTGATAACATAAGAGAAATTACATCAACCATGTCTTATATATTGATGCATACTCCCTTGACCTCCTTTCTACTTGCTCCTCCCTTAGCATCTTGGCTAGGATAGGCTCACTGACTTCTGGCTTTGATGGATGGAACAAGTACCTCTGTAATTGGACAACACAACATTACTATGAGTTCTTCCTCCTTGTTTCCCAAGGATTTCCTTTGTTATATATCTCTTTGGAGGAGGTTTGGGAGAGCTTCTTGATCTTCTAAAGACCACTAAAGACTCGAATTATGTGAGTTCCTAGGCCCTTTCCATTAAGATACATATCATCCCTTAGAGTTCCTAGGCCCTTTCTATGAAGATACATATCATCCCTCACTTATAACCTCACAATGCCTCAAATATAGAGGCTTTACAAAGCCTCACTTGTTGAGCCACTAGTTACCAGTGAAGGCCCTCACTTGTTTTCTACTAGGTGTCCCATGAGGATCTCTAAAAAGGGGCTAAACATTAGGAAAAATATGTGTTATGGATTCTATCTTCTTACAGATTCCTCTCTAGCCTATAGGGTGGAAAGTAAGGCTATAACACCATGACCATGACTATGGTTGATCGTGAATATGGCTGACCATGACTAAGACTATGGTTTACAAAACATTATCATGCCCATAACTATGCTTGACCATAGATGATCATGGTTGATCATCATAGACAAATTTTGTTGATGACCATGAACTTGGTTGAATGTGATTGACCTTGGTTGACGATGACCATGGTTAACTATGGCTTCCCATGCCCATGGTTATCTTTGGTATAACTTGCTTAACTTTGGTTTAGTATGGTTGCCTATGGTTGACCATGGTTGAGCATGACCATGACTATGCTTGATTATGATTGATGTACACCATGGTCAACTATGGTTGATAAAAGTTAACTATGGTTGACCTTGACCATGACCAAGAACATGGTTAACTATGGTTGACCATGGTTGACAATGGTTGACCATGAATGACAATGGTTAACCATGGTTGACAGTGGTTGGCCATAGTTGACCATGGTTCAACAAAACCGTGGTTGACAATGATTATGGTTAACTTTGATCATGGTTAACCTTAGCCATGACTACAATTGACCATGAACATGCCCTTTACTATGGTTGACAATAGATGACCATGATGATGAATATGGTTGACCTTGACCATGGTCGACTATGGTTGACTATGCTTAATCATGGTTGACTTGGACATGGAGCAAGGTTTAATATGTTTGATCATGGTTGACCTTGACTATTGTTGACCATGATCATTGTTTCCCGATGTTGACTATGGTTGACCATGACCATGGTTGACCTTGGTATATCATGTGGAGATTATTTTCGTAAAACATGTTGATTATGTTTATCCATGGTTTACTATGGAAATGTTGCATTGCATATTGATCAAGCTTTTATCGCTAGAATGTGAAGACTAGTTTTGTTCATCTCATTAGGACATAGGGTAATGTCAGGTGATGTTTATCTCAATGCACCATTGGGTTATGTTTGTCAAATTATGATGATGGGTTTCTCACATCACATTGCGACATTGTTTTTTTAATTTCACATTGTGCGGTTGGGTTATGTTCATCACATTAACATGTTGGGTTTTGTACGTCACATTGTGATGAAGGGATTTGTACATCACATTGTTACATCGAGTTTTCTACATCATATGATGGGATATGTTTGAAACATTATGACAATGGGATATGTTGGTCACGTTGTGACGTTGGGATATGTTTGTCATAATGTGACATTTGGTTTTGAATGTCACATTGTGACATTCAAGTTTTGTATGTCATGATGTGATGAAGGGTTTTGTATGCCACATTGTGACCTTTGGATATGTTCACCGCATTATGACGTTCAAATATGATAGTCACATAGTGACATTGGCCAATGTTAAAAAAATTCATACATTGGGAAATGTTCATCATATTACGATGTTAGGAAATGTTCGCCACATTTTGATGTTCGAATATTGTAGTCACATTGCAATGTTGGTTAATGTTCGACACATTCCAACGCTAGGAAATGTTCATCACATTCCAATGTTGGGAAATGTTTGTGACACAACCAATTTATGTTCTTCATATTATGATGTCGAGATATCATAGTGATAGTGAATAGTTGGACTATGTTCATCACATACATATGTTGGGCAATGTTTAACACATCATGACGTAGGGAAATGTTCATCACAATGTGACAAAGGGAAACATTCATCACATAGTATGGTTTCCCCATGGGCATCACATTGCAATGTTATTGTAGGGATCTGTCGATTTTAGTCACATTGCAACATTACACCACATAGCCTATCCATTTATGGTTATCTCAAATATCTAAAGTCCTTACGAGTTATGTTAAAGTGAGATGTTCAAGAATAATGATGTTTCATTATGATATTTAACCAAGTTGGCTTATAAGTAAATGGTATGTTCCTCAATGGCTATGTCACATCATGACATACATGAAGGGTTGGTTTATGTTGCAAGGTTTATATCAACATAACCATCGCTAGCATGGGTAGACTATGGTTTCCCATGATTGACTGTGATAGCCCATGGTTGTCGATGTCACTGTGGTGGAGCAAGGTTGACTAAGGTCAAGTATGGTTATGCTACATTAATACTTTTATGTTGATTGAGTTATGATGAATTTCTATGTTCCTGGTTATGCCGCAATGCGACATTCTAGAAGACGTTACTTCATTTGGGACATTGCAATTGGTTATGTAACATTGCAAAGTTCATATTTTTTTACTGTCAAATTGTAAGTTCATCACTAGTTTTTGTCAAATTCCAATGTTCACAAAGGGTTATATAAATTTATTGTTTTCCTTAAGGGTTATATTTTGACATGAATAAGTTTATAGTATGGTCAAGATAAATTTTATAAAACATTGTCATATTTTAAGAGGAATAAAATAGGAAGATTTGTTAAGGAAAATGCCACAGTGCAATAGTTATAAACAAGCATATGGCTTGAATTGAATGTTAATGTTATTTCATAATGATAGACTTTAATACTAATATTTCAAGAGGTTCATAATAAAACAATTTAAAATAACATATTTTTTCTATAAAATTGAAAATTAATTGAAAAAACAATTTCAAAATAATATCTGAATTAAAAACTATGAAATCTTATGAAAATAATTGGTTGAAATAGTTTTACTATAAAATTGAAAATTAATGTTTTATCATAGTTAAAATAACATGATGTTTTCAATATCCTTTATAATAATAATAATAATAATAATAATCTATTTTTAAGGTCACGTCCAAGCCAAACACCAAATTGGTGTATGAGACCCCCTTGTTTGTGGGATAAGGGATCCCCTCTGCCCAGTGGTAAAGTATACGGAGGTATACATACCCTACCCCCCTCTATATTTTAACTTGTGGCCTCTTAGAAGGAAACACATTTTTTTAACCATTAGACCCACTGATAAAAAAATTCAAAATCTTGCTGCTAATATTTGGGCCATAGCCATGCATTTGCTCACCATGTTTCCATAGAATCGAGTTTATGCATATAATCACTGAGTTTATTAAAATAAATGATTTTGACTTGATGAAAGGTTTACAACACATGATATCAGATATGAAGTCACTATCATTTAACAAGATCCATTKTCTTTTCTCTTTGAAACTTTTTAATTATTCAAATACTTCATTAAATGCTTCCGAGTGATCATCAATGTTAGGAGTGAACAACAATATAAATAAAACAACTCTCTTATGAAATGAGTTTTTTCCATATTGAAATTTACCATACTAAATGATTATTTTTATTGTTAAACCTTCATGTGCTTACTCGTTATTTCCACTGTTATTTTCAATGAACTTAACAAAATCTCTTTAATGAAATTAAAAGTTGTATTTAGTGTTTCAGTTTTTTATTTAAAAACATTTTTCTCTCTAAAATATAAATAGACTTGTATGAAATAATTGCATAAGTACAATGGTTCCGTAACAAAAATACCTTGAAGTTGGAAAAACCAATCCCCTAGAAAAAGGGACATTATCCATACACAAAAATTACACACAAGATTCACATGGATATGGGTAGCTTTAATCACAACTGAAAATATCAACTCGAATAAGGAGATTACTAAGTGATGTAAAGTCACTGTTTAGTTTTAACCAACTCTTCTCATTATGCATAATGTTTTCAGATTCTCACTCCTTCCTCCGTAATCTTAAAAACAAAATGAAAGTAGAACCAGATAAAGGTGGTGCCATCAACTAATATTGAAAATAAATGAAAGGCGAATCCAATAAAGGTGGAAATATCTTGTATCTGAAGCATGACTGCAAGTAACCATTTCAAGTTTTAGCATTTTGTAGATGACATTATTTTATATTTTGGAAAATACACAGTGCATTATATGGTCAATTTCATCTATTCATATATAAATAAAACAATGTCTAACATATCCATTAATTTGGAATCACTGTCTTATTGGACCATTTATTCTCAAAACCGTAATCTTTCTCTAACCCTAACCCTACTCTTTCCCTAAACCAAACCATAATACAAAGCTGCAACAAAGATTTATTGGGATTTCATGACAATATTTCATTCTTTCTCAACAAATATTTGTATAGAGAATATCGAGCAAAACTTGTCAAATTAATTAATTACAGGTATTCTCTAGAATTGCTTTGGCCTTCAATTCATGAAAAAACCTTTCTATTTCTATCGTGACATGTCCTCATTAGAGTGCACATCAATTTGGTGGTTATTCATCATAATTAAACTTGATGTCCCTGTTGGGGTCCATATATTTGGAATGTAATCAATTTCTCTTCACAATGAACCTGTAAACCTTGAAAAACTTGTCGTGATTCCATGCTTTTATGTTAAAACATTAAAATATTTGGAATGAAATCCACTCTATTGGATAACATGCAAGTTATAACCAATAACAATTTGTAATTAGTAAGGGAAGAATAATGTTTCTAGATATTCTCTAATATGAAGATTAATTTATAAAAACCACAACAAGGAAAAATCTACAACCGCTTCACGATCAAGTTCTAGGATTAAGCATATTTTCTCCCAGATCCAACCTCTTTTTACATTGGCCATCATGGATGGAGGATTATAAATCCCACTGTAAATATAGAAAACTTAATTTTTTTTTATTAAGAATCGGGGGTTCTTCTTGAGAATCGACTGTTTTCATTTGGTCTTGGGACTTCATGAATCCCAAATATGTTCGGGGTCCTCTAGAGATTATTTCGGTCCTCTTCTTCCTAGTCCTCTTGGAGAATTTCAGACTTGATATCCTACCCATACTTTTAGACTCGACTGTCAACTGTACCCACTTAGAGGCTAAATACGAGTTGTTAATCTTAGTGGCCATAATCCTTAGGGTCTATATACAAGGTGACGGTGAAGGGGAGTCTTCATTGTACCTAGGTTAGACGTTGGTCAAACTCTCTCGGGCTCCTTGGAGGATCATCCACAACTTTCTTCATAAGGGGACTTGCACCAAGGAGTAAGTATGTAAAGAATGTCACCAATGTAAGTAGTCCACCCGCTCATCCCATCCCCTTCTCACGTGTTCTCTCCATGTTGGATTTCATCACCAACTAGTATGTTCATTGTGAGAAGTTACTAGTTTGTTTGGTTTTCTTCCTAGATTTTCTGGCGTGTGCATTTTCTTTTATTAGTGGACCTTAGGTTTGAGTTTGTATCTAGGGCATCAATTCTTGGGAATACCGATGAAGGAATCCCTTTTTCAGGGATTCCATTTTTTTCTTCTTCTGTGGGACACGCTGGTTGTGACGACCAGTCCAGTGCGAATCCTATGATGTACAACCGGTAAAAGCACCCTTAATTTTTTATTTTTATTTTGTGTGTGTAGGAAGGTAATAATGACATTATACTCAACAATGCAACACGACGACGAGTACAATGCATGCATCTCATGCAACATCAACATAACAACCTAACACACCCAAAATGCAATGCACAAGTAACTAGAACCCTTCAGTGAGCAGCCAAGCACATTAAATGTTAACAACTGAGTATGAACATTAATTGTAGTGAACAACAACACCCTCTATGGGAAGCACAAGCTAAAAACGACTTCACCAATATCCCAATCATTCGTCGAGTCAAGCTAGTCAATAATTATAGTCTATTTTAATCATCTATCATGAGCCCAACTTAGCATGTCTAAAATGTAATATGACATTAAGTTACAATCTAAATTAGCCTTAAAACTAATCAATTTGCGCAATTTTAAAATTACAAATTGTCATCAAGGTACCATCTAATTCAACGTTAAATGGACATCAATAGCAAGTCTGAACTTCAACTTGGCTAATAATTTAAAAATAATTAATCATTAATTATAATCTAACTAGCTTGTCTGGATTGTAAATTAGCCATTAATTTAACATCAATTAGACATTAAATACAAATAATTTAGCAAAATTAAAAATATGCAATCCAATCTTTACTCACCAATCAAATTTAAATCATTAGCACAACCTATAGGGTCACATCTATTTTAATCCAAATCCCCATCCAACTAGCCATTAATCTTGATAACCATAGTAACAATCTTAAAGTAGAATGCTACTATTAAAATAATTAATAAGGCAAATAACAAGGCATTTAATAACAAATAACTTGGCATTTGGCATGAAGCAAATAACAAGGCATTAAAATAAATAATAAAGAAAATAACAAGGCATTTAGTAACAAATAACTTGGCATTTAACAGGAAGCAAATAACCTAACAATTAATATATCACTAACAACACTAACTACGTCAAGGCAGAAAAAAACAATGAGACATTTATTAACTCAATAAATGACAGCATGTGTCTAACTTTACTAAAAGTACCTAAGTGACAGTTGTCTACAAACATTAAAGGAATCTGCTGAGAGGGGTAAATGCCATAAAGCCATAGATTCAACGCGAGACTAAGGCCATACATCGAATTAGGTGTATTGCCATACGTCATTGGTGAGATTCACTGCCAGTTAAGGGTAAAAACAAAAACTCAGGGCATATGGTGCAGTCAGTAACTAGGAAACTGATGGCCATTCATTTGCATCACAGTCCACTATAAAAGGCAATCTGGTGGGGGTGAAAGGTTGGAAAAATGAAGGTACAGGAAGCCCGAGCATCGCGAGTTAAGGGCAACATCGCAGTACCCAAACCTCTGCCAAGTCAAGGAAATTATGTCACACAAATTTAAGGGTCGGCCTGTCACTAAGATGAGGTCAAGGGAAAAGATCATGGAGTGACCTTCGACCTAGCTGGGTTAAGTTACAGAGGTAATAATGAGAGATGGGTTTTAATGGAGGAAGGAAAAAAAAATGCAGAGGCCAACCAAACTTACCCCAAGCCAATCCAACACTGGAAACCACCTTCACTGTCAACAAATTACACTACACAACTAAAGGAACAACACGCAGTTACACCAGTTACAATTCATAGTAAATAAACCAGAGCTACTCCAATTGTTGGAATACGATAATTTCGTGGTAAATGACCGGGGAAAGCACTGGAATTGTTGTGATAAAAACACGGGTGATTTCAGTGGAAAAACACACTGATAGAAATGCTTTAAATTCAATGATGAGATGCACTATGAACAGTGATAAAGAACACTTTAAATTCGATGATCAACACACACAAATATAAGATGAAAGATGCTGGTATACATCGTCGATTTCGCAGAGATACTAATAGTCAACAAAACATTTCGCTAAGGTTATTTCTTAAGGACGGCATCTGAATACCAGAGTATAATTTCTCCTACTAAATACATTAAATTTCAGAGAGCAGTTAATCGCTGGCCAACAAGATCACAAGATAAATACACAACCATACATAAACACAATGTAAATTTTATCCAACCATACATAAGCGTAGAGCTAAATTTTATCCAACCATACATAAGCGTAGAGCTACATTTTATCCAACCATACATAAGAGCAGAGCTAAATTTTATCCATCACTCCAAAAAAAATGCAGTTAGGAATGTAAAAACAAACAAAATAGTAAGAGAAGTGCAAGGATCCAATGGAATCCATTGAAAGGGTCATAGAGACTTTATCCGCCAACACAGAGAAGTTCCAGCAAGGTAAAAAAAAAAATGCACAGTGGGAAGAAAGGCTACGCCAACAACAAAATTTCAATGTTAGTAAAACACATCAAGGCGCAAGACAACAAACTACCAAGGACAACAATAGAGGTAGATGACTAATAGGTTCATCCTCCGCTTCATCATCCTCGCACATAAAAGTAAGGCGCTGATATCCATAGGCCTTTTAACGCTAAGGCGACGATCGTATATCAGGATCCTAGACGACTTCTTAGGTGAGGACTGGTGAGTTAGGGACGAAGGCTAAACAACCACAAAGGTCACAATCAACACATCTAGGTGGTCAATACATGCAGAAAATGAAGGCCATGGGAGTCAACAACCATTGAGCTAGGATAAGGAAAGTTTCAGTCATCATTTAAAAAAACATCATTTTACTTTTCCATTAAATAAGCAGATCCAAGCATAAGTCATAATACATTCTACCATACAAAAATGAAGAGAGCGTACCATTACCTAATCGCCCGCTCTGAATGACGTCCCACGCGCTTCGTAAAACTCCCTCTCGTCGACCGTCAAGACTTCACTGGTACCTCCCAACCAATCCTAGGGATACTCTTCTTCCCCCTTAGCCCCTTGGGCCACAAAGAAACCACACACTCACTATCAAGAGATTTCAACTAGCTCCCATCTCGCCCTGCAAGGCCGAGATACCACTCCTCACCGAGTTGGGTATCCCAACTCCCACAAGTTAAATCAGTCAAGTAGATAATTCTGCAACGTAATGTTACACAAACAAAAGATCTCCTTCATTCTTCTCCTTCCTTCATTATATAGATTTTCGAACTTCCTTTATTTCCTAAAATCTTATTTAATTAAAGTTTTAAAAATAAATTCCTAAAAATTCTTCTCCATACAAGTGTCCCCCATCCCCTATGTTCCTCCATAAATTAATTTCTTTAATTAATTAATTATCTTTATTTCCCTCACCACCTAGAGTTACCCCTAGAATCAGTCCTAGGTGTCCCCAAATTCTCCTACAGGTTTTAATGGCTTTCCCTATTATTAAATTGCTAATTCAGTTTAAATTAGAAAGCTCTTAAATGGTAGATTCCTTACTAAGTTTGACCTTCCGCTTTTTCCCTTATGTTCCCCTTTTTTCCTTTTTATGTTTACCTCTTTTCCTAGTTTCCTAATATTTTAGATTTTCCCTCTTTCCCATTTTTACTTAGAACTTAAAAAGGCAGGTGTGGAATTTAACCCTTTTTCCCTTTTATCTTTTAATTAAAATAAATTTAAATTATCAAAAATAATAAAACTGTTAATTCCCTTTTTAAATTTTAATTGAACAGATTTTTTTTTTATGAATAAATTAAATTTCTTACTCCCTTCATGTTACAATATTTAATGAATATCATAATTATTATTTAAGTTGTTATTATTATTATTATTATTATTTTTATAGATAGACAAAATTTTACCACTAGCGTAATTTAGACTTAGACCTTAAATTTTGTAATGGGCGACATTTAAATAGGGAATTTGTTTTTAAAAATACTTAACACGTTATTCGTCCTAAGGCCATCTAGGTTCATTCCTCTATCATCAACAACACAACGTGCTCTTCAGGATGCACTAGGTTCTCCAAGGGTGCCACTCGCCTCATCTATTCCCTTGCGTGACGTGCCCTTCATGACGAACTACATGCTCCAAGGGTTCCACTCACCTCTTGGTTGACTTGGTAGACATAAAAAAACCCGAAGTCAATACTCCACCAGGTGAACTTGTGGGAGATTAAGGGCCTCTAAGGAATAAGGCCCCCGCCTTATTGCACGCCCCTTAGAATCATCGTGAGTGACTGTCACAGTCTGCCCTCATGGCATCATGGGTCCTCTCGAACTAGGTAAACAATAACCTACAGTTCGAGCCACGGAAGGAGTGCTAGTAGGCTGTTGCAGGGTTGCTGTCCACCCCTCTCCCTCAACATCTTTGGTAGTCATGCATGACCCCTTTACGCCATATGTGAGTCTTCTTGGCAATTTATTGTCAGCCTACATCATCAACAAATCATGTCATAATATATCCATATCATGTCATCTAATCATATGCACTAATATCACAGTAAAAAAATCAAACCCCAATGGTACACACCCTAACTCTATCCAAAGTCCAAGGGGTTCCATCGATGCCTCTACATCCTTGAGGTCCAAATCCTGCACACTCAGTAAACCGAGTCAATAACACATGTCTATGTCAATGTAGTAAAACAACATGTCATCAACCCATAATGCCTGATAATCAAAATCAAAAGTTTTAATAGATTAATAATCTGGATCACTTGCGAGCAAGTGTCCTCAAAAAATAAGTTCGCTCAGTGCGCCAAAGAAAGATGTTACATACACCCCCTCTTGGTATAAACTTCGTCCCGAAGTTTCACTGTATAAATGTCGAAATAAAGTGTATCACAGTATCATATGTCTATCTATCAAACAAAAATGGAAACTATTTGTGCATATCATATGCGTCCTCCTAGGTCGCTGAGTGCAGACTATAATAGTCCCACTGGACCTTGAATTGATCTACTGTTCAACGTCATAGCTATCGAACGCAATGATCCAAGATGTGGACCGACTCAGCCATGAGCACCCCCTTGTCTGATACCTGGAAGGAACTCATGTCAATAACATGTGTAGGATCACTAATATAATGTCTCAAAACAGATACATGAAAAACATCGTGCATACGCCTCAAAGAATTAGGCAAGGCTAGTCGATAGGCCATGGGCCCCTTTCTCTCCACAATATTGAAAGGGCCCACAAACCTAGGAGAGAGTTTAGGTCCCTTCCCAAACTTGATCGAACTCTTATGCGGTTTAACCCGCAAGAAGACTTGATCGTCGACCTCGTAAATACAGTCGACATGGTGCACATCGACATAACTCTTCTATTGATCCCGCGCTTCTTTAATACTTCGTATTATTTTTTACATTTGATCTTCCATATTTTGGATCACTTCTGGTCCCACCAGGACTCTATCCTCAAGCCGATCTCAACTCAAAGGCATCTAACATGGTTTCCCATAAAGAAACTCGAAAGGCACCATTTTAATGGTGCTCTGGTAACTGGTGTTGTAAGCGAACTGCACTAGTGGCAAGAATTCTTCCCAATGCGTTTTTTGGTCCATCACGTACATGCACAACATGTCCTCCAAGGTCTAGTTCATTTGTTTGGTCTTCCCGTCAGTCTCTGGGTGATACATAGTACTAAATTTAAGTTGGGTTCCCAAGGCCTCTTGGAAACTCATCCAAAATCATCCAGTAAACACATCCTCTTAGGCACGCCATGCACCCTCACAATCTCACTGATGAAAACTCTGGCTATTTCAGGTGCCTGATACGTCATACGCATAGGAATAAAGTGAGCACTCTTCATCAAAGTGTCTACTACTATGAAAATTGAGTCATGTCTCCTTTCCTTCAGTGGCAATCGAACAATAAAATCCATCAAAATAACCTCCCATTTCGATTCTGGAATAGCGTGTGGTTGTAGTAATCCTGCTAGGTGTCTATGTTCAGCCTTTACCTAATGACATTCTAGACATCTAGCCACATAGTTGACTATGTCTACCTTCATTCCCTTCTAGAAGAATAAGGGTTTAAGGTCTGCCTTCATCTTCGTGATTCCCGGGTGAGCCATGTAAACTGCTCTATGAGCCTCACTCAGGATCAACATCCTTAACTCGTTGTTCGACAATATGTAGATACAATTTTTAAACCTGAATAAACCATCACTATCAAGTGAAAATCCTTCAAATCGTAGTACCATCATTGTGTTTTTTCTAATAAAACCCTCGACCTCTTTGTACCAGTCATCGTCACACTGTAAAATTAGAATTGTTTCACGTAGATTCATCTGAAGAGGTAGCATCGAAAAGATGAGTGGTCTCCAACTCAATGCATCCACCACTCGGTTCACTGTTCCTTTTATGTAAGTGATCTCAAAGTCATACTCACTAAGCAATTTCGACCAACACTGTTGTCACGTGTTCAGGTCGCTTTGCCTAAATATGTGTTGTAGTCCACAATGGTCAGTCTTTAGTTCAAGTTTTCATCCAACAAGGTAGTGTCTCCAAACCTTCAAGGCATATACAATGGATAACAACTCCAAATCATGCGTAGCGTAGTTCTCCTCATGCCTTCTCAGTTTCCTTGAAATGTAAGTGATCACTCATCCATTTTGCATCAAGACTCTGCCTAAGCCTTCCTTGGATGCATCAGTGCATACCAAGAATTCCGCATCCATGTCAGGGACCTTTAGTATCGATGTTGTTGTCAACAACTCCTTGAGCCTCTGAAATGCTACCGAGCATTTCTCGGTCCAAACAAACTTCTTGTTTTTCTTCTGCAATTCTGTGATCAGATTTTCTATCTTTGAAAACCCCTCTACGAACCGTTGATAGTATCCTGCTAAACCCATGAAGCTACACACTTTCAGGAAATTCATCGGTGCAGGCCATTCCATAATGGCCTCAACCTTCGATGGATCCACAACGATGCCTTCGATGGATATGACATAGTGAATCTGCAATTGATAAAATCAGCATTTGGACAACTTCCCAAACAATTTGTGCTCTCGCAGACATTGTAGTACCAAGCACAAGTGCTCGTCATGTTCCTCCGTCGTCTGAGAGTAGATCAAAATATCATCAATGAATACTTGGACTAACTTGTCCAAGTACTCATGGAACACCCTGTTCATCAAACTCATAAATACCCTTGGGGTGTTTTTCAGTCCAAATGGTAAAACAGTAAAGTCGTAATGTCCAAACCTAATCTTAAAGAAGGTCTTAGGGACATCATCCTCATTGATCCATAACTAGGGATATCCTGATCGCAAATCAATCTTGGAGAACACTTTTGTGCCCTTCATTTGATTAAACAGATCATCAATCCTTGGCAACGGATACTGATTTTTTATCGTTGCCTTGTTCAATTGATGGTAGTCAATGCAAAGCCTCCATGACCCATCCTTCTTTCATATGAAAGTAATAGGCACACCACATGGTGACACGCTTGGACGTATCAGTCCTAGGTCTAGCAACTCCTTCAGTTGCATTTTCAACTCTTGTAATTCTGGGGTCGACATCCGATAAGGCATCCTTTCTATTGGTTCAGTCCCCAGTTTTAGGTTTATGGTAAACTCCAAATCCCTCTTTGATGACATCCCAGGTAACTCCTATGGAAACACGTCCGCAAACTCTCTCACCACCAAAAGATGTTCTATACCTTTCGCTACTCCCTTCTCATTTAACGTAAGGATCGCATAAATATTACACCCCTTGTGCATGCTCTTTTGAAGTTGCAAGGAAGAGATGAACCTCAGGGAAACTCTCTGGTTCCATCCTATAATCACTTGTCTCTGTCCCTTATCATCGACCAAGATCAACCGTTTTATCTTATAGTTAAGTATCGCTTCATGAGATTCCAACCAGTCCATACCAATCATGACATCATAAGATCCTAGGATCATGATGTATAGGTTGTCCCTTATGACAAACTCTCCCAGGTTAAGGACACAACCCGTAACCTTTCCTCCAACCTTTTGTTTAGCTCTCGAGGCCATCTCTACGAAGCTAAACTCATCCTGTTCGACTACCTTTACCTTAATCCTTTTTAGCACTGCACCAGAAATGAAACTCTTGGTAGCACAAAGATCTATCAAAATACTAAGGGTCTGGTCAGTGATGGTACCTGTCATGTCAAGCACAGTTGACTGATGCTTTTCCTGACAGTTATTCACCACTGCATGAATCTGATGGGCCTTGCCCATATCTTCCATGATATTGGGTCCAGCTGATCCAGACGATGTAGTCCTCTCCACAGGGCAGTCGCACTGGTAGTGTGGCTCCCCACACATCCAACACCCCTTCTTCATCCCAGTAGTCCTAGTACCCGAAGTAGAAGATGACAGCCCACTAACCTAGAATCCTGGTCTGTTCTGCTGAATAGGCCTAAACTACTGTTGCTGCGGTCGATGTTGCTACTGATGTTGTAGTCCCCGATAAGGTTTCCACTGCCGAGGCATCAGTCACCGAGGTGTATTGAAAGTGGATCCCCTCTGGAAGCCACAATATCCCAGTGTGTGTCTAGCTGGTGTCTGATGCTGCTGTTCTCCAGATGACACCTACCTTGTTGGTCTCGCTGGAGTCTTGGTATGACCCCTATTGATAAGCTCCTCCTTTTCTATGAGGGCCTTCTGAACGACATCATGCAAGGTTTGAGGCATCAAAATCCTCACCTTTGCACGTATGCTACCGTTAAGGCCGAACACAAACCTGTTGACCTTAAGTTTCTAATTGTTAAGGTGTAGAGCATACTGGAGTAGTTCCATAAAATGGGCCTCGTACTCGAGCACCATATGACTGCCCTGTTGTAAGGTGTTGAACTCGTTGAGATGACGCTCAATGAATTCCTCTAAAAGGTATGTCTCTTGGAACCGTTCCTTGAACAGTTCCCATGAGATGTCTTCAACACCCATATTCAGCTATGGTAGGAGTGTCTTCCACCATAGAAGAGCGCTCCCCTTTAGTTGGAAGACGACCATGTATACCTTCATGTTGGAGGTATAATCGTGAAGTGCGAAGCACATCACCATGTTCTCCAGCCATGCCTCGGTGGTTGTGCCATCTGGGGCACTAGAGAACTCAAGAAATTTGACCTTCTCAAGTTCATGGTGAATGCTACCAGTACCGACCGAAGCATGTGGTGGAATCTCAGCAGGTGCCGACGCCCTAGCCTCATCTCTGTCCAAACAAATGATCAGTGCCTTAGACATGCACTAAAAAGATCTCATCATTCTGACCACATCACCAACTGCTATAAGCTCCTTTCCGACAACCTTCTCATCTCCCTGGGGGTTATATCCCTCAGGCGTGGATGCTACTGGAGGCGTTGCACCTCCTCCCCTAGCACCCCATCGTCTGCCTCCACGACGTCCTCTAACCATGATTACCTGCACGAATACAATTAAACTCAATTAGTAACATTATAATCAAATCATATCAATGAAATCCATAACAATCCCAAGTTGCGGGTTGAACTGACTCTGATACCACATGTGATGGCTCGTCCAGTGCGACTCCTACGATGTACAACCGGTAAAAGCACCCTTAAATTTTTTTTTTTTTTTTTGTGTGCGTAGGAAGGTAATAGGGACATTATACTCAACAACACAACACGATGATGAGCACAACGCATGCATCTCACGCAACATCAACATAACAACCAAACACCCAAAATTCATTGCACAAGTAACTAGAACCCTTCAGTGAGCAACCAAGCACATTAAATGTTTACAACCGAGTACAAACATTAATTGTAGTGAACAACAACACCCTCCATAGGAAGCGCAAGATAAAAATGACTTCGCCAATATCTCGATCAATCATTGAGTCAAGCTAGTCAATAATTATAGTCTATTTTAATCATCTATCATGAGCCCAACTTAGCATGTCTAAAATGCAATATGACATTAAGGTAAAATCTAAATTATCCTTAAAACCAACCCATTTGCGTAATTTTAAGATTACAAATTTTCATCAAGGTACCATCTAATTCAACGTTAAATGGACATCAATAGCAAGTCTGAACTTCGACTTGGCTATTACTTTAAAAATAATTAATCATTAATTATAATCTAACTAGCTTTTCTGAATTGTAAATTAGCCATTAATTTACCATCAATTAGACATTAAATACAACCAATTTATCAAAGTTAAAAATATGCAATCCAATCTTTACTCACCAATCAAATTTAAATCATTAACACAACCTATAGGGTCACATCTATTTTAATCCAAATCTCCATCCAACTAGCCATTAATCTTGATAACCATAGTAACAATCTTAAAGTAGAATGCTACTATTAAAATAATTAATAAGGCAAATAACAAGGCATTTAATAAAAAGGAATTTAATAACAAATAACCTGGCATTTGGCATGAAGCAAATAGCAAGGCATTAAAATAAATAATAAAGCAAGTAACAAGGCATTTAGTTACAAATAACCTCGCATTTAACAAGAAGCAAATAACCTAACAATTAATATATCACTAACAACACTAACTACGTCAAGGCAGAAAACAACAATGATACATTTATTAATGCGAGACTAATTCCATGCACCGAATTAGGTGTACTGCCATACGCCGTTGGTGAGATTCATTGCCAGATAAGGGTAAAAACAAAAACTCAAGCCATATGGCGCAGTCAGCAACCAAGAAACTTGTGGCCATTCATCTGCATCACAGTCCACCATAAAAGGCGATCTGGGGGGGGCGAAAGGCCGAAAAAACACAGGTACAGGAAGCCTGAGTCTCGCGAGTTAAGGGAGAAGTCGCAGTACCCAAACCTCTTCCAAGTCAAGGAAATTATGGCACACAAATTAAAGGGTCGGCCTGTCACTAAGCTGAGGTCGAGGGAAGAGATCGTGGAGTGACCTTCAAGCTAGCTGGGTTAAGTTGTAGAGGTAATAATGAGAGGTATGTTTTAATGGAGGAAGGCAAAAAAAAATGCAGAGGCCAACCAAACTTAACCCAGGCCAATCCAACGCTGGAAACCACTTTCACTGTCAACAAATTATGCTACACAACTAAAGGAACAACGCACAGTTACACTAGTTAAAACTCGCAGTAAATAAACTAGAGCTACTCCGATTGCTAAAATATGATAATTTCATGGTAAATGACCCGGGAAAGCACCAGAATTTATGTGATAAAAACATGGGTGATTTCAGTGGAAAAACACGCTGATAGAAATGCTTTAAATTCAGTGATGAGATGCGCTGTGAACAGTCATAAAGAACGCTTTAAATTTGATGATCAACACACGCATATATAAGATGAAAGACGTTGGTCTACACCATCGATTTCGCAGAGATACTAATAGTCAACAAAACATTTTGCTAAGGTTATTTCTTAAGGATTCCATCTGAAGACTAGAGTATAATTTCACATAATAAATACATTAAATTTTAGAGAGCAGTTAATCGCTGGCCAACAGGATCACAAGCTAAATATCTAGCCATACATAAACACAATGTAAATTCTATCCAACCATACATAAGCGCAGAGCTATATTTTATCCAACCATACATAAGCGCAGAGCTACATTTTATCCAACCATACATAAGAGCATAGCTAAATTTTATCCATCACTCCAATAAAAACGCAGTCAGGAATGTGAAAACGCACAAAACAGTAAGAGAAGTGCAAGGATCTAATGGAAGCCATTGAAAGGGTCACAGAGACTTTATCCGCCAACACAGAGAAGTTCCAGCAAGGTAAAAAAAAAAATTGAACAGTGGGAAGAAAGGCTACACCAACAACAAAATTTTAGGGTTAGTAAAACACATCAAGGTGCAAGACAACAAACTGCCAAGGACAACAACAGAGGTAGATGATGGATAGGTTCGTTCTCTGCTTCATCATCCTTACACATAAGAGTAGGGTGTTGAGATCCATAAGTCTTTTAACGCTAAGACGATGACCGTAGATCACACTTGTTGCACCTCTTTCGTCACCTTAGTGAGAAAAATAGAGGTGCTTGCAAGCTCAGTTGGGTCTACTGAGCAGGACAACTGCAAGGAAAAGGGTTAGAAAAAGAAATATAAAACAACAACTAAGAATTAAACTAAGAAATAAAACAACAACTAAATTTATAAACATAGGGACATAAGGACAAAAGAAACAATGAGACCCATGTCACCAATGATAAGGCTGATATTAGTGAAAGAAAACACCAAGAAGCAAGGGGACAATGAGTCCCTTCTTCCTCCAAGGGAGGGCTCTTGGACCCCCACAAATAAGCTCTTCTTACAACTTTGAAAAAGAAAATGAAAATGGTGAAATAATTCTTTGCTAATCCACTCAAGGGGTGAGATGGATTGCCCAAAGCAATGATGCAAGTATACTCTTGGAAAGGATAGAAGAGTCCTCAAGAGAATAATGTCAGCATAACTTTGCTATGAAATTCCTTGAAAAATGAAGTGTATCCATGGCCTTTTTATAGCATTCCTTTGGGTTATTGTTCAACTAGTTTGTAGTGTGTAAAGAGGCCAATTAGGGCATTTCTAGGTCTTTGACCAGCCACCCAATTGAATCCAGTCCAGATTTGAGTGTCAAATTAAGTTGGAAGATGAACCAAAAGTGGGTGGGAGGCCAACCACTCTCATAAATGCGTCATTTCTCAGGTGCATGGCTTTTTGCGACAATAGTCGCGTATCGTGCGCATGTGTGTGAATCTTGCGTTTCTGTTTTGTGCATGTGCGTGTGTGCCCAGTGTCTTCATAACGCCCTTCAATTTTTTCACTATTTGTATAGTTTTTGACCCTTTATGAATTCTTTTGTGTTAATTCAGGTCCATGGATGTCTTCATAATTGTTTGATGATGCTAAATTATTGTAACCATTTGCGGACACAATTTCAGTGATAACAAATTCCCCCTGATAGACGAGGTTAGGAGAATACGTATAGCCGAAATCCATCAATGTTTCTTCTACTGAGAATGTTGTTGTAAGAGAGATAAATAGTGGCATTGTCAAGAGTGCCCCATTGGAGGGAGAGGGGAACCTGTAGAACCCAACCTTCCATGAGGTGTGTAAAAAATAAATTGTGTACAAACGAGGCGGGCATGCCCCATGATCGTGTCATGTAACTCAAAAAGGAGGGATGAAGTGTTGATGTAGACAACTGTAGTGCCCTCGGGGGCAGTTGTGATAAAGGCAGAAGACAATTCTATGGATGAACATACTCTGAATAGTGGGTAGTGACATCTATAAGAAATATTATGGATTCTGTAGGCATTGATAGCCCGGTCAAGTTCAGAGGTCTTCGGCAAGTATAAGAACTAAACGCAATAGTCGCAAAGTAACACCCACCGTAACATGAGAAAGTGTTGATGTTGAATTTTATGGGGGTCAATGACAGTAGGGAGCAATTTTGGTTCTCCTTGTGCCGTCCGAGATCTCTCATTGGATGGGTAATGAGAATCAAGATACTGTCGCCCTTCGGGAAAACTATGCTGATGTCAACAAAAAGGGGGACACGACTCTCAAAAAAAAATGGCTTCATGAAATATACTATGTGAGGTTAGGAAGTGGAGGAGGTACATGGATGAGGTCAAGATATAGGAAGACTCAAGACTGTCCTTGGTTGGAATATATTTGAGATAAAAGTGGCTACAATTGTTCAACGAGGTCGAGTGTCAGGGGGACAACAAGACATGGGATAAGTTGTGCTAGAGGTGGGACAAGGTGAACAAACTTAGAGGGCAGAGGTAAGTGGCCTATGGGGTACTCTGAAGATATGGACAATGTCATCAAGGGTGGATGATAAGTAGTACCCCAACCAAGGGTGACATGGGTTGCGTTTGGCCAAAAAGGGAAGAAGGTCGCCAAAGGTGATGACAAAAAGGTAATGTAACTACTGGAAATAAAGGTGTTTGTACAATAAATAAAGAATAATTTGGGATAAGTGTACAAATATAGAAACGGGTGCCCCAATGTGAGATGGTTGGCCTGGGTAGGGCACAATTTTCTTGGAGAACTGGTGGAGGGTGGGGGCCCCATGGGTGGGTTTCTGTATGAGGTAGGTGAAATGAAGGGAAATTTGTAGATGGGCAAACTGATTGTGGATGAAATGGAGGGTTTATGATACTGCAGAGGTGTAGTAAAAAATATAAATATGAAGAGAGAATCTGGGAGTCCATTGGGAAAGCTAGCAAAAGGAGGAGGAGTATGTGGTTGATTTGCGACATGGTGTAAGACTATCGGGACTCCCATCCCTAAAGGGTTTTGAAAAACAACATGAGTTTCAAAAGAGAAAAAAGGTGCTATGAATGGGACAACTCATGTGGGTAAGAGTGCTACCGGGTGACAGTACCGAAGATGCAAATGGAGGTGTTGGCATTGTAGAGCTGGAAATGGGGATCCTAGAAGCAAATGCTAGAGGGTGTGACTAGAGATGTAAGTGAGATTTAGAGGGAATGACTACATGCCAGTGCTAAGTATATACCTGAAGGGGTTGTGTTGATATATGATGACCAAGTAACTTTACACATGAAAACCAAATACCCGACATGAACAATATCTGAAGAGAATTGAACATATGATCATTTATTTGATAATTTTGAATATGTGCATGCGAACCTGGTCAGGGTATGAAAAATGGCATCCTAGGGGATCAGGATGAAAAGAGGCCCAGGTATTGTCATGATGTAGATGATAGGATGTTGATCTCGTGGCTGAAGACAGATCAAGAAATGGATGCTCGGAGCTCCTGGAATGGTGAGTGGAAGTTTGGCAAAAAGGCCTATATATAGTTGTAGGGCCCATATTTCCACCTCATTTGTACTTGTTGCGATAGTGACTAGACGAGAAGTATTCAGAGGAGATTTGGAGATTCTAGGAGGACGAGGCATTTGATCGAGGACCAACGAGCTTCAGGTTAGTGGTCTGATCATCCTGCATAGAATTAGGGTTTCCTTTTTTGGGTAGGGGATGTATGGAGGGACGTACAAGAGTTTTTATGAGTGTGGGCCCCATGTACATGGGAGATTCGGAAGTAGGTACGCACACATGCATGCCTACCCACTGGATAGATGTGCATGGGGGCGTCGATAAGGGGGAAAAGGGTGGGCACTATGTGCATGCCTGTCGGCTGCACAACTACACATGTGTGTGCGGCTGTGTATTGGACATGCGCGCTCTAGATCATGCCTGTAAGTTGAGCAGGCGCACACACGTGCACACCTGAAGGATGGACAGGCATGCCTGAGAGCATGCCTGTGTAGTGAGCAGGCGTGCATACGTGCACACTTGTGGAGTGAACAGGTGTGCACATGTGCGCACCTGTGGGTTAAATAACCGCACCTTGGAGGCAAGTTTGACGGGTGTAAAACTTATCTTTTTGATGTTTTTGATGGTCCATTTGGCTGACTTAGGACTGCTTTATGTGGTTGCAGGTGAGCAGTGTGCATGATGCTGGTTGGTTGGTGAGAGAGAGATTGGTCCTAGCTGCGAGATGCCATGGTTATTGAGGAGCCAGGTGTACATGCGACGTTGGCAGCCTTGCTGAAGTTCCTTGGGTGCCCGTTGATACGGGCATAGGAGTATCTCCTACAGTTTCTTATCCAGATGTGGAGTCCAGACCTGCATTGTTTCATAATGCGGGGAGAGCATATTGCCTTCACTGCGGTGGAGGATGTGTATTTTTTGACTGGGCTCCTGTTTTGGGGAATGCCCATACTGGTGGAGCTAATGTTACCGAGGGATGTGTCACTAGCGACAGTTGGTCGGAGATACTGTTTGAGTCTGAACTTTATGTTGGGCACTGTCATGAGAATTGGGGCGATGGATGCCCTAGCTCATCGGTGCATAGTAGCGATGATTGTGAGAGTTTATGGGTCATTGGCGATGCAGCGGATCAGTGGTGGTCAGGTGTGTGTGATGGAGAGAGTGTTGGACGGTGAGTACTTCGCCTGTGGGCTTACGCTACACACCAAGATGGTAGGGCAGCTGGACCATTGTCGGTCCACGGATACAGGAGATTTTTCCTTTGGGTTCATCCTAGTGGCCTAGTTTCTAGAGAGGGTGCCTATGTTGCGCCCGAGGATTTTATTGGGTGTCCTTGGGGTGCAAGAGCTGCGATTAAATCGGTGGTCAACTGTTTTGATTTGCCACGGTGGTGGTGAGGGTGGCCACTTCTTTACTGTTGAGGTGGCGCAGGTGTGGAAATAGATGTCACAGGTGATATTGTGGTGCCCCTATGCTAGGGTTAACCTTCGGGAGGATCTGGACATGGTGTTTCCTCTAGGGGAGGTGTTTGACCATCGAGGTATGTTGGTGATTTTGATATATATGTTTGTTTGAGATAGCATGATATATATGTATGATATAGATGATGATACTATATGTTGCTTATTTGTATGTGCAGATGTGGTCCCTCGCGGATGTAATGTGGAGTTGCAGAGAGCGACAGCTCGTTAGGAGCCGGAGAGACTGCCATAAGAAGGACCACAGGTTGGAGAGAGACGTCGGCATGACGATGCCATGGTGAGACCAGCTGATCTGGAGAGAGCAGTGAGGAGACGTCGGTTTGATGACCTTGGTGCTGGGCCATCACATACTCCTCCGTCATATGCCAGAGTATATTTTGAGGACATACGTCATCGCCTGGAGGTGGTGTTATAGGGCATGCCTGAGGGCATGTGGTCTTGCAAGAAGGATGAGGGCATCCTGGAGTAGTGTGTGGGTATTTCGTCGCCATGGAGGGCTATGGTACGACAGGCAGCAGTAGTTGGTGCTGCAATGACCGGATGACTACCACCGGGGCAGGAGGGACTAGTAGGGGGTGGGAAACCACCGCCTGAGGGAGGGGCGGGCAGTGGTTCTCTAGAGGCACCTTGAGTGGTGCACTATGTATTTGTTGTATTTTTGTATATAGGCTGGTGAGCCCATTTTTTACCAAGGTGCTTCACTAGCCTGCGGATAGTTGTATTTTTGTATGGAAACACTTGGATGGCACTGTGGACTGTTTTATATATACATGAGAATACATTTTGATATCTATGTGGTGTTTACATGAGTTTTGTTGAGGTGTTGATGATGTCCAATCTATATATGCTGTGACAGGTTTTTGATATGTTATGTATGTGTAGAGGTAGCTTGATGTGATATATGCCAGTCTAACACAATATTAACTAGGTTATCTGTAATTTGATTCAATTGTCTTGGAATATGTGTAAATGTAATGGAATCAAAATGTCAAGATAACAGTCTAACCTGCAGGTATTTGCGAAAGAGGCAAGGATCACGTATGTGGTACATGTTGTTAGTTGGAGAACGACTAGTTGAGATTTGAGAAAGATGCTAAGGTGATGAATATGATGATGCTGGGCATCGACCAGCAGGCCAATGATGGTAGTGTATTCGGCTTGGTTGTTGGTCGTTGAACCCAAACATATGTCGCTCGAATGGAGAATTTCATGTGAGGGGGTGTAGAGAGCCCAAGCAGCCGAAGTGAGATTTTGTGTCCAATGACTGGCGTCGTCGGTGTAACCGATGTGGTAGGCTGGTGGAGGAAGCATCTATCAATAGCACAAATGATAGTTTAGTCATGAGGGATGGAAAAAAGAGTAAAAACACTATAAAAGAAATAACCTAAAGTAGACTGACTATGTTTAAGCATAAAATTTCTTTAAGTACAACCCATTGACGAGTTCTTTGAGAGAGAGGCCTTCGGGAGAGGCCAGGATGTATGCACCTTTGGTAAGGCAATGTTGGATAATGTATGGGCCATGACATAGTGACTCGAATTTTCCATGGCCAATGGTATCATGAGTGATATCGTAATCAAGGATGAGGTTTCCTTCACGAAATGAGTGAAGGTTGACATGTTGATCAAAGGTAGCCTTTGATCATTTTTTAGCTGCCTCATTGTTCTGTAATGAAAATCGACGATCTTCATCCATGGACTCTAAGTTCAGCAAGTGCTTCTCTATTAGAGCAGTTTCGGGTAATAGGTCAATTGCAGTGCATAAGGTGGGAATTTCGTACTCGATGGGAAGAGTGGCCTCAACCCCATGGACTAGATGAAATGGTGTGAAACCAGTAGCTATTTTCACAGCTTTATGGTAAGCCCATAGCACGGAAAATAACATATGATGCCAATTGGTCTGATGTTTGTTAACCATGCGCTATAACATGGTCTTGAGGACCTTGTTGACTGCTTCAACCTGTCCATTAGATTGAGGTTAATATGGTGAGGCAAACTTGTGGGAGAATCCTAACCGAGATGAGAGTTCGACGAAAATCTCATTCTCGAAGTGTTTCCCATGATCAAAAACCAGTTGGAGTGGTACTCCAAAGCAAGATATGACATGGTTAAAGAAAAAATGCATTACGATGTCAGCATTATTGTTGAAGGTGGGCATAGCTTCATCCCATTTGGTGAAGTAATCGACTGCGACAACAATGTATTTGTGACCATTGCTGGAGGGGGGATTACAAGTCATGAAGTTGATGCCCCATTTACAAAAAGGGTCGGTAGTGATGACTGGATGAAGAAGAGAAAGTGATTCTTAGGCTTTGTTGGCATAAAGCTGACACTCCTCGCATCGTTTCACGGTGTGAATGCAATCGTGAAACAAGTTAGGMCAAAAGTAACCTACTCAGATAATCTTATGAGCAGTGGATATTCCCAAAAGATGGCCCCCACATGTTCCACTGTGGTAGTCATTCAAGACTATACCGACCTCGTCAATGGTCAGGCATCAACGAAAAATGGTGTCGACCCCTCCCCGGTGTAAGATGTCTCCGATGAGGATGTAGCAGGGGGCCTGGAGGAAAATATGACGACGATCATCTCATGAAAGGTGGTTACCAAACATTTGAGTTCGAAGGTAGACGAGGAGGTTGTCGTACCAAGGATCATCCGAAGTGATGTAAAAGAGGTGTTCGTCGGGAAAGTCGATATTGATGGAGGCACTAGTGGTTTTAGAGGGGAGGGTCGTGACAAGTTCGATGAGAACGAGGGATTTCTTGCTCTTGGGTGTTGAGAATTCAAGATCATACTCCTGAAGGATAATGATCCATCGAGAAAATTTGTCRTTAATTTGCCGACGACTGAGCAAGTATTGCATAGGGTTGGAATCTGCTACAACCTTGATTGTGCGAAGYAGAATGTAGTGACGCAGTTTCTGGACTGCGAGGATGACTACAAGAGCTAGTTTCTCTTCATGTTTATACTTCAAGGGTGGCCCTGAGATATTTTTACTAACATAATAAATGACATGCTCACAATTGTCATCACCTAGCTGAATGAGAACTCCTTCTACTAAAACAGCTGATGCTGATACGTAGAGGATATAGTCGTGATTGTAGTCAGGTGTACCAATAAAAGGGGCATTGGAGAGTGCCATTTTAATATTGTCAAATGATTGTTGGGCATGTTCATCGCATTGAAATGGGATGTTGTGATGTAGTAAGCGAAGGAAATCATGTGCGTGAATGGTGTAGTCTAGGACAAATCATCGTAGAAAGTTAGCCTTGCCTTGTAGGCTCTAAAGTTAACGTAAATTATGGGGAGGTGGAATTTTGGTGATAGCTTGGACTTTGAGGGGGTCCACGGTGATACCTCTTTGGGAAACGATGAAGCTGAGGAGGCACCCTACGGTGACATAGAATACGCACTTGAGGGGATCCAAGCAGATGTTGTACTAATGACACCGTTGGAAGATGATTCATAAATCATCAAGATGTTGGGTGCGTTTCTTGGATCGAGATGTATGTTCAAGTATGCAAGGATGATATGGGTCAGATCATGAAAGATATATGTCATCGTCCATTGGAAAGTTGTGCCATCATTATTTAAGCCAAAAGGCATGACACGATATGAAAAAGCACCCCAAGGGGTAGTGAATGCGGTTTTGTACTGATTGGTTGGGTGTATTTGAATTTGATTATAACCAGAGAAACCATTCATGAAGGATAGAGCCTCGTGGCCTGCACAATCGTCGATAATTTGAATGATGAAAGGCATTGGAAAGTTGCCTTTGGGACATGCGTGATTAAGATCACGTAAGTCCATGCAGACGCAGATAGTGCCCTGTTTTTTGTTGATGTGTACAAGATTAGAAACCCATGATGTATATGCGATGGGGTAGATGAACCCGACAACGTGTAATTTGTCAATTTTGGCTTTGATGGCCATTGCTTTGGATGGGTGTAGCGGTCGTTGTTTTTGACAAATTGGTGTAATGTTGGGCCAGGTGTCAATGTGATGTTCGATGATAGAGGGATTGAGGCCAGGCGTTTCTGTGTATGACCAGGGAAAAATATCCTGATATTCCTGGAAGAGGGCTTTATAGGCAGTGATTTCTTGAGGAGTGCAAGTAGCTCCAATGGTGATTTCCTCGATGATGCCATTTTTGATGGAAATGTTGATTTTAATGGTCGGGGATATGTTGGCCATATTTCCTTCTTCAAAAGCATTAGGGGTAGGAATGGGGATTTTGAACCAGTCAATATGCCCTAATGGGATAAAATCCTTGGTTTTGACCGCGTAGATGGGGTGTTAGTTAGGAGGCGTGGAGGCTTCCTATGGAAAGAAGAGTGCACGGTGGTGTAGCACATCCCATGGGTAGTCAGGTTTGTTCAACTCTTCAAGTATTTCCTCATCACAATGGAAGTGATGGGAAGAGAAGGGGTCATGAAGAGTGATATCAGTAACTGTTGTTGTGTAGCTGACCCCTGGTGATGAAGAAGCAGGGCGGACGATGCAAGGAGATGGCGATGGTGACTTTAGCCTCGTAGGAGTATCCTGTGGACTTCATGATAATTCATTCAAAGGACCCCACAAAAGGCCATCCAATCATTCTAGGGAGACCCTGGCTGGCCACAGCCAATGCTTTCATAGGATGTCGTGGTGGAGATAT
>SNQJ01S0058870.1:56893-71497 GCA_010110895.2 Picea sitchensis | reverse complement strand
GTTCTAAAGTTAGAGGCTCCATATAGCTTGTTCTCAGACTTCATAGAGTTCGTCATGGCTTGCTTGACTTGGTCAAACCCTAGATTTGACCAGAAATTCAAACTTCACGTCTTGGCCTTCTGAGAATACCAGGAGATGTACTAGGCTAAGGCGCACTGATCTATCTGGAGATTAGGTCAATATTGTCACTTGAGGTGCCTTGACAAGAGGTTTAGGGTTTCTGCAACTGCTACTGCTGGTAACCCTAGTTGCAGTGCTTTTGGAAGCTGCTCCTGCTAGTAACCCTAGCGGCAGTTCCTCAACGAGCTCAATGTCTAGCGGTTATGTTTCCTTCCAGCATTTTAGGCTGACTGAAGGGGTGTGGGCCCATAACCTTTTAGAATATAGAAGATGGTGTGCTCATTTTACCATTGACGATACCTTCGTCACCCAACCATAGGCCGAAGCCTCCCTCCAAGCACCTTAACCTTGACTGAGAATTCCTCTGGAAGCAAACCTTAGGCTAGATATCCAAACAAAAAGTAGTGCATCAATCCCCAAGGATAGCGCATCACAAAAAGCTGATAAAATGTTCCAAACCCTAGCCAAGAGATATTCAAGCCAAAACTGAGATCTTGTTGTTGCTACAGCTGCACCATCTCTTCCTCCAAACCTGCGCACAAGACTGCAACTGCAGTGCGCACCAAACTGCAGAACTACAATTCTGAGATGTTGCAAATGAGAACTGGCACCCTGTATTTATAGTAATCCTACTAGTTTTGTTGGGGCCGACTTCTCCTTCTGGGTATGTGTCTGTTCAGTATATTATTATTATTTCTGATCAACTTCTTCTCTTGGAGGCTAATAGCCTAATATAACTTATCTTCTTGAGCCGACAAGGCTTCTAAGGTTATTAGCCAACTCATTAGGGTTTCTCTTGCTTCCCAGAGTCTTCTATTCTCGTCAGGTTCACACATGGGGGTAAATACCTCCTGGAACTACCATAATATTAACAACACGAGCTTTCCCCATACGACCAAAAGGTACGATTGTGTGCTTATGAGAGATGCTTCACATTTCGGGACTTTTAGGATGTGAAGCCACCCAAACTCTCACTCCCGAACTCCCGACCTCCAGTTCCCTCCCAAGAAATCGAACCTACGGTCTTGTGTTATCCCCTCGATCAACGGCTATGATCGTATCGCAATTTCGCGTATAAGGATAATGAACGTGAGCCAACTCTGACTCTCCATTCCCCGAAATCCCGATTCCCGTAAAACCTATCTAAACCCTCTGCCCATGTGGTCGCTCAGCATGACCAACGATTGAGTCTTCGAGCTCATCAGGACTTCGCGTCCCTCGACTTCTCATTTCCTCGAACTCTCGGGTCCCGAAATGTCGATCCCCTAGTTAGACCCTTAGCCAACTGCTAGTGCCTACCTCCTCCTTCTACCACATGACCCTGTCTTATGACCTAGGGCCAATCCACAGAGTGTGTTGGGGTGTCCTATACCAGGATTTCACGACTTACAAAACCGAGGGATCTTGCTCTTTGGTCTCACGGTCGTCGAAACGCCAAAACTAGTTCATGCTTAAACCGACGGCCCAGATCACTCCTGGATCAACGACCATGATCACGCCGTGATTTCGCAAATCATGAGTTTGTGCGGTCCTACCCTTTGACCACTCCAAGTCGCGAGTCAGGGAAATGCTACCCGACTGCCACGTGTCCTCTGCCGGTGGACGGTTCCGATTTCTTTGAAACTTTTGGGACTTTGTCGAGTCCATTGTCCTGCCTATGCCAAGGTTAATATCGACGATCAATAGAACTCTGACAGATCCTTGGATCTACGATCCTGGACCCCATCGCTACTTGCGAAGGCTGAAGGGGTCGAGGCATTAACACCTACGCTCCTCCTCTAGATCCATTAGTCCTGACAGATCTGGGGTATTTCTGAAAGGATGTCGACTGTTCATCTACTAAATGACGGAATACTCCCTTTCGATAATTGGACTCTCTATCCTTTCTGATATTGAATCGAGAAATTCAACCTCTCGGAGCTTCAAACTCCCACGACTCTGAGACTTTAGAGAGCTACTCTTTCTTACATAAGGTTTCCATTCCCGGATCGCATGAACCTTCAGACGGTTCTTGGGCAATTGTCCCTGATCTTAGTCGAGTCTCTGGGTAAAGGTTCGGTACAGTTCCAAGGTTTATGGGGTAATTCCCGGGGAAGAGTGCTCTCAAGGAGCCTTCCTAGAATATTACGAGAATCAAGCAAACAAGATGATTCTCGGTGGAGCGAACTCATGCCCCAGACTTAATCATTTGTACAGAAACCAACTATGGCATGTAAGTATACACATGCATCCATTATTTCCAGTCTAAAACACGAGGCAATCATTCTGCACATAAATCATTATGGGCGTATAAACATGAGCATGTATTCAATTCAAAATACAAGGCATAAAACACTTGTCAAATCCACCAGGCATGATGCAACTGCTGATAGGGGTGCTTGTTTCCACCCAACCGTAGGATCAGTGACTCCAAACGGATTTACCACTAGCCACCCCCGAGCTAGACCATGATGCTCTAAGATTCAATCTCTTAATTCTAGCTCAATGGAAATCAAGGACGAAGGTTACTCTCCTTCTCCTGATACAGAAAAATAATCCAGGACGAAGGTTACTCTCCTTCTCCTATGTTTAGAACTCCCTATGTTTCCAGAGTTTCTCCAGTTCTCTTTCGCGATCCCTGTCGTGCGTGCTCTCTCTACCCTTTACCACACTTCCTCTCTTGCCTTTTTCTCTGCAAGATTGTGTGTGGCACGAATTTCCCCATCCGTGGTCAGGTCTGAGAGCTTTTATGGATGGGCGGTTCACCCCCATACCCTCATTAACTCTTGAGGAGCCTCCCCACCTACCAATATGATGGGAAATTCATTACAGGGTCAGAGAGTTGCTTTGGTCTTTAAGCAAGTAAAAACCAGTATGGTACTGGCTCGATGGAAGTTAATGCAACCATTCCAGGTCCCTTCCACCACCTTTCATTAGCCATCATGGTCTCTTTTAGCACATCCCCCTCTCAACAGTCATGTAACACATATTCATAACATAATTTGCATTTATCGACCTTTTATACAAAGGTCCATCAAAACAAACGTTCACACCTTCAAGTTTGCCATAGTTCCTGGTCAATATAGTTATATTTACATACTGGGGGAAACAGGGTGTTACATTCTCCTTAAGCACGTTGCCTTCTGCAACCTTCACTATATCTTCCTCAGGGTTATTACCTGTAACCTGGAGCAAGTTCAACAAAACAACAAGCAATAATAATATCCTTTTGATAATATAAAGCAATAGCACGAACAATCATCACAGTAGCTCCTTTAGAGCTATCACTTATAACTTGTCTGAAGCAAAGATTAAAGGTAACGAATACAATACGAAATGAGGTCAACACTCTCATAGTGCTATGATCAAACATTCCTTCATGGCAACCTGGAACTAACATATGAGGTTTCTCCTGGGACCTGAAGCCTTGTCCACAAGACTGAGCGTTTGCTTTTCTTCCAAGTCTCCTTAACTCAAGATGACAAGTGCTTTCTTCAACCTATCTTTTGTACTGAGACAATATGTTATCTTGACAAAATGCTGGGTCAGAGGATAAGCTCTATGATCTCACCTTGTAATCCATCTAATACCTTGACTAAGATTTTGATCAAAGGTTAGAATGATGGTCATAGCTACAACATGCAACATTGGTCAAAATAATGTCATAACAAATAGATGCATATCAGAATAATCGCATCTAGGTTTCATCATTCCTCTGAATGTGTTGGATCTTGAGATCCTTTTGGATCTATGGCAAGAGATCTCTTCTCCTGCAAATACTCTTTAAAGTTTAACCATTTAAACATATGTGAGTACATACCTCTGATAGCATTTGCAAGTAGAGGCACCATCTAGTAGCAACGGTAATGATCACCAACTCTTAAGAGCTTCAAAGGTGACTGCAACTGGTACTACGACTACAACTGCAACTGATACTACGACTACATAAGCCTCGTGCTTTGTCTCCTACTCTTGCTAAACCTCCAGATGGTTATAAGCCCTCTGCTTTACCTCCTTTATTTTTTAAAGTCCCAAACAGATACAAGCCTCTGGTTTTACCTTCTATTCTCCATGAGCTCTCTGCCAATTATAGCAATAATCTACGCAGGTTTGATGGAGAAAATATGAAGATCACTGCTGAGAAGCACATCCAAAGTCTTGACGATTTTCTTGATCTATTTGAGGTGGAAGAAGATGATGTTTGTATCAGGATGTTTGCCCTATCATTGCAAGGTAAAGTTAAAGATTGGTTTAAGAATCTTCCAGCTGCAAGCATTGATAATTTTCATCAATCTGTGAAAAATTTCCTAGATCAATGGGTGATCATGAGAAATGTATTTCTCATCCTAGAAGAATATGACCATTTGAAAAGACAACTAGGGGAGACAATAAATTAGTTTTTAGCAAGGCTCAATAAGGTGTATAATCCATATTATTTTTGACACGAAATGAGAGCAGATATATAATAAATAAATGCACAAAGATATCGCAGATATTCAATAATCTAACAGAAATGTATCATAGATGCAAACCATAAACACAGATATACAGTAATACATGATTTCTATTAATGAAAGAAATGTACAGAGACTGTAAAAATACAGAGTGAAAGACTCGCTAGAATGGTGGCAACTTATCTCTGAGAAGAGATGTGACGGCTACTCACATTCACAAGAAGATCATTACAATGAGGTTCTGAAGGCCTTTTTATAATAAACAGGAATGTCAAAAACCCTAAACATCCAAAAACCTAACCCTGGGAAATGAAGCACCAAAGGCCATGTGGGCCCTGTTTGGGTAAGTTAGTACATCAACTTCTTGGGGTCATAACTTTTGCATACGATCTCCGTTTTAGGCGTATGATAGCCCATTGGAAAGGTATTGTCAAAGAGATTCATTTTGGGGGCTCAATCATGCCTTCAATTATCATTGAGAAGTTCGATATTGAAAATCGTTCATTTAGGCCCTCAAAATGGCCCCAGAAGTTAAAACTGCTAAAAGTAGTAAATTGCCAAAATTGCCAGAAAACTGTTTTGAGCCGGTTGGAAGAGGTGGTTGGCCACCGATATCCACCTGAATCAATCCTCCCTCCTTAATAAGCAATGATATCCATTGCATTGAGTTCCTGGGGGAGAGGGAAAAGCGGTTGTTGAATCTGCATCTTGGTGAGTTGCTTGCCTTGTTGAAGACGTCGCGCTGCTCAATTTGTGGAAGTTTGTCACGAAACTATTGAGGATGAGGTTGTTCAACAAGTTGAGCTACATGATAGGACGGTGTGCAGAAGGAATTTTTGTGCTTTGCTGCAACCTTGTCAACCTGCTTCTGTTGGATAAAAGGTGCTTGGGGCGAGGCTGTAGCGGTTGCAATGTCCTTATGTTCCCTTTTTGAACAGATTGTGAAGAAGATGAATTTTGCAGTATGAGATACTACCTTGCGGCACTGTTTAGGTGGAACAATAGTCGGAACTACCTCTGGCATTCTATAGAGATGGCCCCCCAAAGTGACAATGACACTACGGGGTCGAGACTCATAAATAGCATGGCGCTTCCACATATATGGTTGGCTCAAGAGAACATCACAGACATCCAGTGGGACAACATCACATAATACCTCATCCTTGAAGGGCTAGATGTCGTATGACAATCGACATTGCTGGCTGACACAGAGATCTCTTCCTTGGAAAAGCCACCCGATGTTATATGGTTGCAAGTGTGCTGTTGTCAACAATCCCAACTGTTTGACGACCTTTGTTGAGATGAGGTTATTCTGGCTTCCAATATCAACAATAAAATGCAACGGGGTCCCCTTCACCCACATCTGTGAATGAAAAAGGCGCTCCCCCTCTTCAGGATCTGTTGGTTTTTCTGGTTGAATTGTTGCGGTCACGACAATAGCAGTGGGGTCTGCGTCGATGATCTGTCTTTTACCAATATTTTCATAATCAAATTCTGAATCAGGCTTTGGCTCCTTGTCTTTGATCTCAGCCACCAATGACTTTTTTGAGCGACATTCGTTGGTGTTGTGCCAGGGGCTTTTGTGGAAATCACACCATTTTTCGATGTCCTTCTTCGTCTTCCCGTGACCCTTCTTCTCATGTGGCTTAGACTGGTTTTCAGGAGATTGTTCATTAGAGCCGTCTTTATCATACTTTGGTTTTTGCAGATTTACAGATCCAAAATCCCATTTGTTCTAGTGCTTAAACTTCTGCTCGATTTTAACAGCATATCGATAAGCAACACCAAGTGATGAGATGTCCAGAAAATCCATTTCAGTTTGGATGTATCTGTGTAGAGTCGCATGGTATTTTAGAACCAAATTTCGTTCAGAGTCTTTGATACCCAGCTTGGTGCACAAGGTATGGAAGGTATTAGTGAACTCTGGAACTGCTTGGCCCCTCTATTGCCGTAGTGTGGTCCATCTCATGCGTTGGTCCTCATAGTTGCCAACAGGGTAATACTGTTCCTTTACCGCATCCACAAAAAAATCCCAAGTGGGCTCGGCCCCATATATTCCAGACTCCTCTATGGAAATTTTCTCCCAGTAAGTTTCCCACCAATGTTTGACATGAGGGAGAGCTTTAAGGAGTGCGAAGGTGATATTTTCTCTGTGGAAAAAATTGTGAAAAGAGAAATAACCTTCTAACATATTTAACCACTTGTTTAGGGCTTCTACATCTATCTGTCCTTCAAATACAAGAATATCAAAATTAACTTGTACCTTCAAAGGCAAGGTGCTTCCAAAGTAACCGCTTTATGAAGATGTGATTGTTTCTATCGGCAAGCGTTGAAGGATGTGGGAAAAATTCTCCATCATTTCATCCCTCTGTCGCGTGAGAGCTTGCTCAAGCAACATATTGATAGGATTGTCTGCTCCATCGTTTTTATTTTCTTGCGCCATGGAGGGTTTGTTGGTCATGTGAGAGTGAGTGTCTTAAAAAGAGACAATCTTGAGACCCAACTTGATATACTCAGACCTCGTCGAGGACATGCACTGAAAAAACGATCAAGAGCAGCATGCTCTGATACCACTGATCCAGATTATTTTCGGCACGAAATGAGAGTGGAGATATAATAAAGAAATGCACTGAAATATCACAGATATTCAATAATATAACATAAATGTATCAGAGATGCAACCATAAACACAGATATACAGTAATACATGATTTCTGTTAATGAAAGAAATGTATAGAGACTGTAAAAATATAGAGTGAAAGACCCGCTAGAATGGTGGCAGCTTATCTTCGAGAAGAGATGTGACGGCTACTCGCATTCATAAGAAGATGATTAAAATGAGGCTCTGAAGGCCTTTTTACAATAAACAAGAATACCAAAAACCCTAGACATCCAAAAACCTAACCCTAGGAGATGAAGCGCCAAAAGTCATGTGGGCCCCGTTTGGGTAAGTTACTACATCAACTTCTCGGGGTCGTAAATTTTGCATACGATCTCTATTTTAGGCGTATGATAGCCTGTTGGAAAGGCATCGTCGAGGAGATTCATTTTGGGGGATCAATCATGTCTTTTACTATCATTGAGAAGCTTGATCTCTAAAAACCTTCATTTAGGCCCTCAAAATGGCCCTGGAAGTTAAAACTGCTAAAAATAGTAAATTGCCAAAATTGTCAGAAAAATGTTTTGAGCCAGTTGGAAGAGGTGGGTGGCCATCAATATCCACCTGGATCAATGTACCATTTAATACCTACTAATATAATGCCACCGCCAGGATCAACTCACTTGCATTTCCCAGATGCCTTCGTTCCTGAGATGGCATTCCAATTAAGAGAAAGGAACACTGCAACCCTTGAAGAAATGCAAAAGGTTGCAGTCGATGTGGAAGCTAACCTGCTGAACAAAAAGGCAAAATTGAAAGCATTGATGAAAGACAGAATAGAAAAAGAATAGTTGATATCTTCATAAATGAAACTAGACATTCTGACTGACACAGTCAATGAAGTGATGCATAAGATTAGGACGATAGAGGAACTTGTTGTTCGAAAACCTTATGTTCCATTAATGTCAGAAAGGACAAAGATCAATGTCCCCAAGATTTTTCCAATTCAGCCTCAGTATTCTGATCCACCCAATGATTACTTCATGTACTCAATCCACGACATAGCCAAAGATGAAGTTCAAAATCAGATGGTGATGAAAAAACCTCCTGAGATGATGTGCATGTTTGATGACCTTGCATATGTAGATGATTTTCCCGGATATGATCATCAGGATGAKAATTATATGCATGAGATTGAGGTTGATTGTCCAAAACAACCAGCACTATCTTCATGGGAAGAAGAAGTCCAATTATCACAATGCCAAGATGACAATCGAACCCTTCATACTAGACAAGATTGCAAGGAGGAAAATACATAAAATTTTCAAGAAAGTGCAAACTGCATGCCCGTGTGTTTTGCCTCACTCCTGAGAAAACATTGGAAGCAGATTGTAAATAGTAAGAATGAGGAGTGTTCTGATGAACCAGTTGAGGAAAACATGGATGATATAGAACCTGCTTCCGATCTGGAGGTGCAGCCCTTGAATCTTTTTTAATGTTAAACCTCAGAAGAAATCATAGAGCCTGGGACAGGTGATGAGATGATCCATTTTGATTCCATGCCCTTATGCTTTAGTTATTTTCAAATTGTGAGAGGTAAGCTTAATCATATTCCTGTTGAGAATCACAGTGTAAGTCGTGAAGTGCCAGTAGAACCAATGTCACAATCATCTGAAGCACTTTATGACCCAACAATTGATATGTTGGATAGTTTGTGTTTTCAAAGTCATGTTTCATTTACCCCTAATGAATTCAAAAGATGTTATGATATGGATATGATCAGACAGTTAGCTCCAATGGCTTTTTCGATAGAAGTATTAGTACAAAACTTATCAAACCAAATACAATCATGTCTCGAGTCACTTGAAGACATAGAGAGCACATGTGTGGCACCTGGTCATGAGGTTGAATTGAGTGACTCAGAATACCAAGAAATAGGTCAAGTTTATCTTGATCCAGTGGCCATTTATATGGAGAAATTGTTCATCACAGAGCCACAATGAATTTCCAGTATTTCTGTTGTCTATCAGGTTTATCAAGCTCCCTGTGATGAAGACCAGGCTGGAAATATTTGCCATATATCATTAACAGTTTTGTTTCTAAGTTGGGTGAAAAACAGTGAAAGGACCAAAGTATCAGATCCAACATTTGATTGGTTATATTGGATTTTTCATATTGATCAAGATCAAGCATTCTTAGGTTAGAATAGGATATATGTACATAAATAAGATCGTTCGATCAACATTTTTCAATTATTAGATTTACAGTATGAAAATAAGCTTGTTGGGCAAGCATGTGGTCTATTCTTATTTTTTGTTTTACTTCAAAAGCTCAGTCAAAGTCAGAATAAATAATAAGTTGGTTTCCAGTCACTAAGTTGCAGGACAGATCAAGATACAGGTTGTGGGATCAACCCAATGGACAAGGCACTGATTTACGAATCCAGAGATCTGAGATTCTTAACACCGCCTTAGGGGCTGCCATCCCCAATTGGAGCCTATGTTAAGGTCTTATGATATAGTCATTTGTTCTCGAGTTATCTATTTGGAAATTGTTCTGATCAGGTGGAGAATGTTGTCGTGATGAAGTGCTCAGGAGTAATGGTTCAGTGCTATATCCCATATTTCACATCAAATACCCATATACACCTAATGTTGTCACATGGTGAGTAGTAACTATCATGCATCTCCATGAATTTTTTAAGGTTTAAAGTGGCTAAATCATTTGCTTTCATGAATTTGGTTATATTCCAATTGTGACAGAAAATCTGGTTTTCGATAGCTAAAAGAACAAAATCTTATAGTCGTTAGCTACCGAAAGTTAAAACTTTTGGTAGCTAAACGGGTTATTCACACATATCGTTAACTTCCATAAGTCCTGAATATCTCAAGCGTTTAAAAAGGGTCTTGTCACTACCATTTCTGCGATTGTACACAAACCATCTTTCGTTGTTATGCTGCCAGAAACCGATCCCGGGTGTCATTCCTATGATTTTTAAAAGGGAATATGATTCGTTCATCTATTGTTCAAATCAAGCAATCATAACCTAGATTGTTCCCACCCAATTCACTCGATCCTGAAAAAACAGTCTCGAGCCTTCACATGCTTTGAATCATTTGATCATCGATTTCTAATTGTTTTAAAGCTACTCACATGTGCCCAAAACCTTCATCCTTCGACCATATACTCTTTTCTTACTACCACCACCTTCGTTTTCATTTGAGTTTATCATTTTCCTTCACATACCCTGGCCACCTTATAATCTGCATAGTCTCTCTAAGGTATCTTCAGAAATTTTGGTAATGAAGATCACAACTGGAGGTGCCCTGTTGAGGAAAGAACTGCATAATATTTCATACCTTGAGGCTCACCACGAGGCCTCTAAACTTTTCAAGGAGGTTGGATGCTATAATTTATGCCAAAATCTCCAACGGTATCATCAAGGTATTACATAAGCTTTTGCCAAGAGTTTTGATGGCTTTCAAGTTCAGCTTGGTCCTGTGGTAATGCAGATTGATGAGGCCAGTGTGGCAACAGCCACAGAGATGCCTGGTACAGGAGAAAGGTGGTTCAAGACTACCTCAATCAAAGAGGTTGATTTCAAATTTTTCCTCGAGGGAGAACATCAACATATAAAGTGGCAAAAGGATATCCCCGAGAGCTATTTGGAGGAGAAATGGAAAAATTTGTTGAAGATTATCTAAGTCTACATCACTTGCGAGGGGACATATGGTAGGACCATTCTCTACCACTTTAGACTGCTTCTCCATTTCACGGGTAAGAAGCCCCTGAATATGCCCCATTACCTTCTCAAGAGTCTCACCAAAATGGCTTCCAAAGTTCAAGCCAAGCCTCAGACAACTAGAAGTAGTTTGTTTAACCATGGGTTGATCAAGTTGATAGTTTTGGAAGAACTCAATAGAAGAAACAAAACTTGGGACTTTCTCCTCTTCTAGGGAGAATTTGGGCAGCAAGTTCAAGCTAAAAAAGGAGGAAATTCCCCATAGGAATTGACTTCCTCAAAAACTAGCAAGAGAAAAAGAAGAGCATTGTCTCCTGTGGACACTGCCACCAAGGTTTCTCCCTCACAATCAAAGAAAGCAAAGAAGAAGTTAGAGTTTGGGAGGCAGGCAGAGGATCAAGGAAAAACTACAACAACAAATGTCCTGAACTTGCCATATTTTGATTCTGATTAAGAACCCTTAGCTGTAGAAATGGAAGCAGAGCCATTTATTGTAGAAATAGAAACCCTAGAAGAAGTTGGAACACCATCAAAGAAGAAGGTCAGCAAACAAACTAAGCTCCAGAAACTGAAAGAGGAAATTGTTGAGTTCAAGGTGTTAGAAAGACACCTGAAGAGAGAAAATGAGACTCTTAGGAAATATTCCCACAAAATTGGATCTGCATTAGATAAATTGGCCATCAAGTATGAAACTGTGAAGCACAAGAACAAGAGGCTTTTCAAACAAACTAGTGGGTTAAAGAACATGAACAAGGTCTTGAGGTTCAAGCTTCTTCACAAAAAGGTAAAACCCACAACTATTTATGTAAACCCAAGCCTATCTGGAAGCCTAAAAGAAGTATGAAACATACAATGCATGTTCAACTGACAATGGACTGCAATATTGTCCAAATCCACTGAAACATTGTATGGAAAATTTCAAGGAAAAATGTACTCTGAGTAGCCTATTTACATAAGCATTTAAGGCTGGGTGGAGATACATGTGTTGTTTACTGGTTCGATGGTTGTTGCTTGTTCATTGGTTCGTCGGTTGGTGGTTGTTTTTGTTTGGCTCAAGTTTACGATTTGGGGCCCTAGGGCTGCAGTTGGCTCTGTTCGTGCTTTCTTGCTGGTTTGGTGCTTGCTGTTTTCTTTTGTTTACTTCGGCTTTGCAAGGTTGGGGTCTTGCACTGGCAGTTGGGGTTGTTATTATTATTATTATTATTATTTGGGCACTTTACGGTGTTCAAACCCTGCACCCACGAGTGGACATGCGGTTGTGTTATTTGTCGTGTCTAGCGAGGTTGAGATCTATTCTGTTGTGAAATTTTGCTTATACTTCAGTGTTGACATAATAGAAAATAGATGCATAAAAAATAGTTGAGAACTACATGTGCAATTGCAATATCTGTTGTTTTTTTGTTAAAATAAAACATGTGCAAGCTGCACTTATAAACCATGTATGGTGGAATGTGTCCATATCACAATACATGTTCTTTATCCTCTACACAGACTGGTGTGACCATGATACAATTTATCTTGTACTTGAGATATGATATGTACAACAAAGATACTGCAAAATTACATTTCCATGTCTGGAAGCATATATGGATACTTTGCCACGGAAAATCAAAATCTTGTATTGTGGGCACAACGGTCTGTGTAGAGGATAAAGAACATGTATTTCCATGACTAGAAGCATATCTGGATACTTTGCCAAGAAAAACAAAAAACATTTAGCTATGGCCATGCAATTTCGTAAAATTTTGTGGCTTGTAATATATTTTCGGCAGGGAAAATTTTTATATATTAACAACCACAGATGGAGAAAAGAAAAGGTTCATGTTTCTGCCTATATTTTATTCTATTCGTTGATTCTCATTTACTGTATGTACATATTACTTGTTCTCCAGTGCATACCAACTTCCATTCATGTTCATTGTATTTTGTGCGTTCCCACATTCAAACAAACAGAATAGCTGGAGAAAACGACGTAGTCTTGACTGCAGCGGTGGAAGAGGAGATACAAAGGTACGTGCTTGTACTGTTATTTCATATTTCGTTGTTTTGTATTTCATTTATTGTTTGCATATGTGTTCACCTAGTTTATTGTATGTAGATTTTGCGTACCTTCCTACATAATAACTTATTTTCATTACATGTCTGTCAATTTGTATATCGCGGAACTCTTAGTGTTGTTTGGAGGAAAGTAACAATAGAAGTGCAATTTTGAGCTAGCCAGCTCGCAAGTTCGACTGTCAATTTGTATATGGTGGAAATCTAGGTGTTGTTTGTAGGAAACTGAACTATAGAGGAAATGCTTTGCCCTTTAATATAACCTTTGTGACGCAAATGTAGTATGTGGCTTGTTTTAGCACTTTTCCTTGATCGATGAACTTGATAGAATTAACCACCTGGAATGACTTGAAATAAACGAATATATACTATGCGAAGTCCAATGGAGCTATCATATCAACAAGAGGCCCTTAAAATTCAGATTCGTCGTCGTTAAAATTAAATTGTACAATATCAACATTTAATATTAATATTTTAGTATTTGGAAATAATGTTTGTAGATAATGTTAGATAGTTGATAGGGATCACCATCCGTAAACAATCGCAATCTTTAGCCCGCCAGCCCTGGAGTCTGTCTGTCAATTTGTATATCGCAAAACTCCGAGTGTTGTTTGGAGGACATGGAACAATAGAAGTGCAATGTTGAGCCAGCCAGCCTGCAAGTCCGCCTGTCAACTTGTATATCGTGGAACTTTGGGTGCTATTTGTAGGACATCAAAAAATAGAGGCCCAACTTTGAGCCCGCCAGCCCGAGAACCCGTGATTCAAAATGTGGCTAAGTATGGAATGAGGGATATGTACATGCTCTATAAAATATCATGTCCATACTTTATAAAAGTACATATTTAGTATGTATAATTATTTATTAAAATCATGGACTACCGTAAATTTTCTTGTATCTTTTCAAGGCTTCTCTTCTACAAGCAGATGCTAGAAACTATAAGCATTGCTCACTGTATCTATTCCTTGATTGAAGAACACGTTCACATGTTTAATGAACTTCATAGTTGTTGTTAAAGCCATCAATGGGGTTTTCTTAAACCAATTCCCGCTTTCGAAAATTACCATCCCCTTTCTTTTTGTCCTCTGCTTTCTGTTTCTGGTTACTTACTCATTTTTCGGAAAATGCCTAGGTGCGGGAGTTGGCGGATTCACGTCTTCATATTTCCACTTACTTTTATATCACCAGCTCGACTGACCGCTTCCCCGTTTCATATTGTACTTTTTGGATCGTGGGTTTCCCAATAGGCGGGTTATCGGATATGCGGGTTCAACATTGCGTTTCCATTGTTTCGTCGCCTGCAAACTACACCCAGACTTCCGCGATCTAAAAATTAGCAAACAAATTCCCCTTTATCTCATTTTTTAACACTTTTTCTTGATCTATGAACCTAGTAAAATTAAATCCCTGGAATAATTTGAAATAAAAGAATATATACTATGCAAAGTCTAATGGAACAATCATATGAACGATACGATATTAAAATTCAAATTCATCGTTGTTATACTTGTGGTGAAGCTAACAGTACAAAAAGTTTACTTGTAACTTTTCGACGCTTCTCTTATACAAACAGATCCTAGAAACTATAAACATTGCGCGTTGTATCTATTCCTTGATTGAAAAACCTGTTAACATGTTTAATGCACTTCATAGT
>SNQJ01S0058870.1:10519-29115 GCA_010110895.2 Picea sitchensis | reverse complement strand
GCTCTACTTGAAAATCCTCGAAGTCACACTCTTACAAGTTGTGATCCAACTAATAGGGTAGTGCCTTCCCAAAAAATGCATGAGTTAAAACGGATTTGTTAAAAAATTATGTGTTAAAATGGATTTGTTTGTGGGACAAGGGATGGGGATTTGACTAAACTGGTGTATGAGTGTTACACACCTAAGTGTCGCACTACCAAATGTTGCACTTAAGTGTCACAACTATTATACACCTAAGTGTCGCACCTAAGTGTCGAACTTAAGTGTGGCAACTTCATCACCACGAAGAAGTGTTTTCCATGACCCCAAGATAAGTTAGAAGGGAAACCTATCAGTTGGAGGTCGAAATACTACCTTTTTCCTTGATATTTTGGCCTTGTTTGAGCTTCATCGCCCCCCTGTCCATATACAAGGAGGGATGAAATCCTGATAATCCCCAAATGTGTCTTAGGGAGTGATAATTCTTTGTTCATCACCATGTGCACAATTATGGGGAGGCAATGAAGTAGTTTCAACCATCATGCCTTGATTTGTGAGGTTGTTTATGAGATATCTCAGTTGGTTAAGAGATTGGTTCGAGCTATCTCTTATTCAAGGCAAGGTCAATCTTGTTAGTTCAGCCAAATCCTCACTTGACCACATCCTCTCCTCGAAAATATTCTATGGTTGTGATGTATCAGTGCCTATATAATGGAGGCCATGATTGAGTGAAAAGGGAGAGAGAATTTTAGAGTATCATACTTACGATCTTGAGGCATTCAAGAGGGGGGGGAGAATTTCAGAGTATCATACTCCTGATCTTGAGGCATTCAATAGAGGAGGAGAATTTAGAGCATCATACTTATGATTGTGTGAGATCCAAGGGGATGGAAAGGATATCTTGGAGAGTTGTTGCAGCATCAAGATTGTGATTGTAAGTGCTTCACTGTTATTTTCTTTCCATTAATACATAACTTGGCATATTCCTCTCATACCTATGTGTTCAATATATGCATGTCTATTGTTGTCAAATTCATCATAGATAGATCTATTTTTGCTTAACAATATAGTGTGGGAGAAAGATGTTTCTCTTTGTTCCTTGTAGGACTTTTCTTGCACCTAGGAGCTTGGACATCAAGGTCAAAGGTTGGAGCAGGGAGAACAAACAATGTAAAAAGGTAAGTCATAAATCCCTCTTTTCTCATTCTAATATTTGAAATAGGTCTAGGGGGGAAGTAGTACACCATTTGTTTCCTTCTGTCTGGGATCAAAGAGGGCTCTTGATCCAAGGGGGGTTTAACATGTCTGCAGGGGGGACTTTACCATAATAAGGAGACCCCGAGATTTGACTAAATTGGTGTACGAGACCCCCTTTTTTGTGGGACAATGGACCCCCTCCATCCAGAGATTTGACTGCTAAAGTCAACAGAGGTGTATATACCCTACCCCCCTTGGATTTGAACCTAGTACCTCCAAGGAGGAAACAAATGTTCTTAACCATTAGGCCCACTCAAGTTGTATATAAATATAAGCTTGGTATTATATTATGGTTTGATTAAAAACAACCACGAATAGTGTCGAACACAATTACCTCGTATTCCCCTTCTTTTGATATTTTATATGATAATATATATGTGTGTGTTGGAGGGAGAATTATCATTTAACTAATTTAATTTTTTATTACCATATTTTTTAGTTTCGAATGATATTATACGACATATACATATACATGTTAATGCTTTTTTTTTACATAAACTGGAGAAGATTGCATTTATAAAAAAGGCACAACCAAGGTCGCTAAGCACAAAGGCAGAAGCTGGTAAGAAGGATAACCCATATGTATATTTATGTCAGTTACAAACAAAATTGTTCCTAGATGTCATTCAAGTGGAACTAGTTCTAAAATTGAGACGATGTCATTCAAGTGGAACTAGTTCTAAAATTAACTTCACAGGATACATCGCCTTTACTAAGGCTTACAATCATAATTCTACCTTTATTGTTCATTTTACTGAAGTTCTCATCCCGAGGTGGCTCCATAGCTCTACCGCTCAACCGGGAGATCTTCTTTACATCGATCCCTCTCGGGTTCATTGTCGCCTTCCTCATTATGACTTTGTAAATCTAAGAGTTTGGAGAAGTGTCTTCATTCAAATTTAGCTTCTATTGTCTCCCCTTGTTGACGAAGGAAATCGACTTCATATTGCAGTTGTCCTATTAGCGTCCGGTGTTGAGCTAGTGTATCCAAAGTGAAAGAGAGGGTTGAATTGTGGGAATCAATTCTCAGAGAGAGTCGATGAGTGGTGGTGAAATTATCATCCACCACTTTGTCCTCCAAATTCGCTTGAGCTTGATGTTGACCATTCTCGTGAGCCACGACGAGAGACAAATTACATAAATCAAATTGACCAGAGACTATAGCACCAATACAATTTAAATTGGAATCTCCCAGTTTGCAAGAGGAACCACACTAGCCTAACTTCTTCTCGGTCGACTGAATTGGTAGAGCTTTCTCTCCGTCTGATAAGATCGAAATCGAGAATGTTGAATCCCTGAGAAGGTGATGGATCTAGCGATAATGGGGAAACAATAGCAAGCTTTCAAATTTAATGTGGCTTAGAGTTACAATTATGCATGAATACAAACAACTACGAATTATCTCATAGATCAAATGTCCTTCAGACATTGAGGTGGTTTGTACTTGTTGAGTCTCCACATGAAAATTCATGATGAAAACCTTTTTATACTTAGATCAGATGTTGAATTGGCTGGCATGTTGTTACAGGCAGAGGTTGTTCTTTCCATGGACGATTGGGTTTGGAGGCTTGTCCCGCACTTCCCAAGGAACCGAGATATTGGGAGTACTTCCTCAGATTCCTTTAAAATCATTCCCAACATGCATGTACACTCGAGGTGTCTATCCACGAAAATCATGGAGCCAGGTGGCATTGAAATGACATGGGACCAAGTCATTAAGGAGGGGCTATGAAGAGGACTCTTGACTTTCATGTCCGTGGGCCATACCGATTGGCCCGATTTTCCATTTGTCAATTACCTGTTTCAAGGAGAATGTGGAGGAATTTGCTTATATGGGGACATGAGCCGCATTTGGTCCTTATCAATAATTATTTAGGCTTAGCATTCTTGGAGTGGTTCCATAGAAAATGGCTAATTATATTTTGAATCCCCACTTTATCAGGATACTTATCCAATATTTGTACCGGACTAATAATACCCCTTGGTAAATCGTATAAGCTTCTACCATATTCTATGAGGACATAAATATAAAAGGAGATAAAACAATTCTTATTTGAAATATATCAAGAAATAATATTGTATGTTACATACTCCTGGAAATTTAAATGTGTTTGTCTTAAATATTGGGATTGGGGCTCCTGTGGACCTTAAGAGAAATATGTACAAGAAATAGGATTGTAGAAAGAAGAAGTGGGTAACGATGGGAGTGTAATACCTCAAAAGAATAAATTGAAAGGTATCACCATTCGCTAGACATTTGTATTTAAAAGTGGAATAACCGGGTCGATAAAAAAATAGGATGTGATTAGTATAGATTTATAGTGATGGTACATATGATGCTTTTGTTATTTTCTTGCTGATGGTTTTTCATTGATGTCACGGGACGCACTGAATCGCGGCAACGTTTGTTGTCTTCATCTACGGGCCTCTTCACCTCTTCGGTGCCATTCTTCAATGTATTCCCTATCAGCAACGTTGATCTCATTCTTGATTTTATGTTGAAAAGTTCATTTTCTCATTCCCAAGTTGATAGAAATATTGACGATACCGACACTTCCTCATTTTATAATCGAATAGTCAACTAGCCGCTTGTCGACGCCATCTTGAGTATATTCAAGGGGATGTTGTAAAACTTTTCCAAAGACAATTTTAAAAGTATCAACCTATTTATCGGGTCTTGCTTAGTTAAGGGCAATGAGTTGACGCTTAAGTCAAGGCCTTTGAAGTCGCTGGTCCTACTAAGTTTACCCTACAATTTGTGAATAATTTTCTTTCTTTGATATGGTTTCTGTTCACATGATAGAACAATAAGATGTAGGTTCTTCACTTTATCTTTCCAACATACATTTAATTGGACCCATCCAGCTTTTTTGGATGGAGATCTTGTTGTCTTCTTCTTGTTTATGTCATGTTGTTGAAAAAATGGTGTCGTTGAAGGACCATGTTTAATTAGAAATTTTCTTCATATTTTTTAACTCACCGCAAATGTTCAAGCAAATTATAAAGCCCCTGTTCCAAGGAAAGTCGCTATTTGTGATGTTTCAATAACTTCAATAATCACCCATTTTTTTTGATATTGTTCTCCACTTATCCTTTACAGGATGTGAGCAGTGTGGAGGATGTTTTTATGTTGGTTGTAGGGGTGGCATGGCTATTGCCAAAGGATTGGCAAGCAATGACATAGGAATCAAAGCCTCTTCCAATTCCCTGACTCCTACTCTCGGCCTGGAATTCTCGGCCTCAATGCCTTCAATAGAATCATCAAGTGCATCTCCGGTCGCTATGTGAAGTCTAATGCATTTTGACTACCACATCTTCGCAACGCTAAGCCCAACTAGATTTTCTTTTCTTATTTTTACATCTTTTTTTTCAATAATCAATTTTTGACAGTTGTCAAAAATAACGCCTCAAACATGAAAGATTCAACTTCTCACAAAAATTTTCTAGACGTATGCCGTCCATTGGAGGACTATGTCGATCGCTCCGAAAGACGAATAAGGTAGCGTAATATGCTATCCGTATCATGCTCAGTTCTATGTTCTCACTAATTTCAGCCTCCATGTCCCACAATTTTTCTCTCTTTCCTCGCTCTACTAGAAGCTTGTGAAAACTATCAATTTTACTAAGTGAGGGTTGTTATCTCCTCCTCCTTTTGAAGAAATCTGAGTTTCTTTATTGTTGTGGTGGGTCGCTGAAGTGATGCTCCTGATGTCGCACTTTTGGGAGTGTTATTCATCGATTAAACACTCTTCTCACCAAGGCCTTTACCCCGTCAGCTCGCATAATTCAGCTGGTGTTGTGTACAGGTCTAGGTCACAAGACGTATGTGGAGCATTGTCAACGGTTCTTGTTTTCGGTCGCGTTTTGAAAAAAGAATTTCCCAAGCCAAGTGTTTCCGAATGTTGTAAAAAATTATTGGGTCGAACCTCTTAGGCTTTTAGCTGTGGATGATTTTAAGGATGAAATTTATTTTAAAAATTAGAAACCCACAATCTTACTAACTCTTCATATGCCAACTATAAATGTTTGGCTTATTAATTTTGTAAAAATATTCAAATTTCTAAGGATTTTATATAGTTTTTATAAAAATTTTACGCATTTTTAAGGTAAAATAATTTTATCCTATAGGATTTGGGCGAATCATTTTTAAATAGCAAATCTCATTTTGAAAAGAAATGCTAGCCCATGAGCGGAATTTGAAATTCCCCAAATCATCCATGTTTTTAGCATATCGTAGGTTCAATTTGCTAGAATGGGATGGGAATTCGTCAATTTTGTTGGCATCGCCTCAAAAACGGTGGTAGAAATCCCTGACTCTCCAAGGCATAGGAATGAATCGCTTTTTTTTCTTCTCTTTGGAATAGATGTCCCATTTGTATTGCTCGCCATTTTCGTCACAAACATTATGTCCGTAATGTGACATGAAAGGAGAGCAAGCTGTTCCGTGGAGAAAAAAATTCTTATGACAGTGTAAATATCCAAATGTTAGAGTGTCCCCTTATTGTCCAAAAAAACTAGTTGCATGTTCAGATATGCAGGGAGCATCTTCTCCCTAACAACAAAACTTTGAAAACATACATAAAGCCATTAAAACCTAATAAAATCATGGGAGGCCTTGTGTTTCCACAAGGCCTAGTACCAAAAACGTTACTGGGTCGAATTCACAATTAACCTTCTTGGACACAGATAGTTTTGAAAATGGACAACAATGTGCTATCACAAAAACTAAGTAGGATAACATATAAAAATTCTTCTCCTTTGAAGCTTGACAATTGGGAACGGATTTCATGGGAAATTAGCTTGGCCCAATAAAAAATGGCTTGTTCCTTGGACCGCGTGAAATACAAATATAAAGAGTCATCCTGAAATAGTTGTTGTGGACTCCATTCTCGTTATTCTTGTAAACAACTAGGCAATTTCGGGAAATGGATTTCTAAATGAACTAACCTACAAGTTTGCAATATCTTCAGAAACTAGAAGTGGTTTTCCAATAAATGGAGCAAGAGGTCCAACCCATTATTATGCTTTATTACAAACTTCTTGCAATCTTCCTTTGAACGCCAATGTTGGTTCGGCCAATCTTAACATCTCATGGAAGACCCGAGGTGACAAAGCAAAACATAAGAGTGGGTCCCATTGGAATAATTCTTTGTCCGAAATAAATTTATCATCACCAAGAGACTCAAATTCTTTATAGTCAAAACTTTAGGGACAACTCGACGAAAGCAATCCTAGAGGGTCCAAATTACTTCCGCTCGGGCTATGTGGATGAGTAATAAGATATGCCCGACCACTAAGTTCGTCCTTATACCAAGATGTTCACTATATCTCCACGTAATTGTTGTCGCGGTTGATGCCATAGGTTTATGAGAACATTCGTTTCTCCAGATGATGGTTGAAATGAATAGTTGGAGTGGATAATATAACCCTCCGCAAACGTTGGTTCAATGTTTATGAAATGGTAAAGCTCCTCGAGCCTTTTGGTCGATTAATGACAATCAGTATGGGTGGTGCATGATGAACCGTTAGCAGAAGCCACGCATTGCATATTTAGAAGTGGTGGGTAACACGGTTATAATTAAGGATTGAGGTTTCGCGGAACGCAAGCAAGTCGATGTGAGAATGACATTTCATGATTTTGAAATCAACACAAATTTAATCCCCCCACAAATTTTAATCCCCCCACAAATTTTGGTTTAATGTGTATTAATAGAAGATCTCAGCCTTTCTACCATCAATGACAATCTATACGAATCCTGCACGATGAGTCAAGTGAATTGTAAAATCGTCATTAATTGCATACATTAGAACACATATATATATATATATATATATATATATATATATATATATATATATATATATATATATATATATATATATATATATATATATTAAAACATTTTTTATTATAGACAAGCGTAAAGGTCATGGAGATGGGGGAGAGCAAGGAACTAATGGCAAGGTTTGAAAAGCTTACTTGACGGATTCAAAATAGGGTTATGGGGATACTCATGAGAGGTGAGTGTCCCACAGCCAAATTTTATGTATCAAATTTTTACTGCAATACGTGTAACAGAAGAGAGCATGATGGGGCAACAAATGGTCTGGGCTTGTGTATTTGCTAATCTCGAAAGCAGCATGGAATAGGGAAACCATCATTTGCTCATTTTCAAAAAGGAGGGATTGAAGATTCTCGCGAAAGGAGCAACCCGACCATCAGCACAAAATGGCATTCCATGATGTTTGAAATTAATGACTCGAAGGGATAGTATAACCATCCGAGCCTATTTTATGTGCATTAATGGGAGATTTCCTCAAATCCTGGTTTAGCATTCACGCTTGCTAATTGCATACAATTTAGAAATAAGATGTTATATATAATTGCTAATTGCTAATTGCAAAAGGGTACGGGCAATGTGAAACAATGATTAGGAATTGATATTTCGTGAACCCACCAACCCCATCGAATTCACGCAAAAGAAATTCTCACAATTTATGTATCGTAATTTTTATTGCAAAACGTAAAATGTAAGAGAGCATGGTGGGCATTTCAGAGGTAGGTTTGGTATATTTGTGGGAATTTCTGCAGCAAGTATGGAATAGGGAAATGGTAGGTCAGACTTGTTTTCAGAATCAAATATTGAAGATTTTGTGAATGGACTAACCCGACAACGCGCTAAATGACATTCCATGATCTTGAAATCAACACTCAAAAGGGATAATACAAACTATCTAGAAATTTTGTTTTTATGGCTACTGGGATATCTCCTCAAATTTTGGTTTAGCATCAACGCTTGCTAATTACATACTTAGAAATAAGATCTTATATAATTTCTAATTGCTAATTGCTAATTGAAAAGGGCGTTGGCACAAGAAATAGCGATTAGGAATTGGATATTCCGTGAACCCACCAACCCCATCAATCAGCGAAAGAAATTCAAAGAAATGATGGGCATTGAAAGCGAACGGACGAGCCTCAAATGGGGTGACAATAGTTCCATAGGAGACGTGGGGATACAATCTATCAAATTGTGGCGTCTCGAAGTTTTCGAAGAAAATGTGTACCATGTAAGAGGGCATGATAGGTAGACTATAATACAAAAGACTAAGATAGTCCGAAACCGGGTTGTAAGGTATTTCGCGGAAGTCAAGGTACTATTCACAAGTCATGGAACAATAGAAGTGCAATCTAGAGCTCTTCTACCGTGAATTTAAGGTCGGAGAAGTGGTTGGTATGGAATGGCGGCCAATCTGTCGGTAAGTCAATATTATTATATAAAAGCATGAGTGCAAATTTGAACCCACAAGTCTGCTTACCCACACAACTAGACATTTTTTGGAAAAACGAATAAGTGACTAGAAATATAAAGTTCAGGGAAAAGAGAAACGTATATTTGCCTAAGTATAGAAGACGTAAAAGAAGGGCTAATATATTCACATCTCTAATAGATATCCCATTTCCGCAAGATCTTTTCTGTATGTTTCGGGAGAATTTGTATACATATTGCAAATACTTTGAAAGAAGCGCAAGGTGGCGTGCATTAACATAAAACAACAACCAGGGAATACCTAAATTATCTAATGCATCCGCGAAAAGAAATTGCAGAAGAAATGGCCATGGAAAGTGGCTATCGGGGTTTCAAAATAGATGACAAGGTTCCCAGAAACATGAGGTCCCTATCATCAAGTTGTATTGATCGAAACTTTTGGGTGCATATTGTGTAACACGGAATAGGGGCTGATTTAGGGATCTAGAAGACGAGCTCCAAGATAGGCTAGCAAGGGTTCCCGAGGAGACGTGACTCCTTGATGGTCAAATTGTATTGATCGGAATTTTTAGTGCATATTGTGTAACATAGAAGAGAAATGATGTAGGAGTCCTGAAATTGCAAGTCCGCCAACCCGCACAACTAGATATTATCGGAAAAACGACTAAGTGACGACAAAGATAAAGTACATGGAAAATAGAAACAAGAATTTGGTTAAGTAAAGAAGACAAAAAGAAGGGCTAAGAGTATTCACATCCGGTAATAGATATTCCATTTTCCTCGGCAAGATCTTCGGTGCATGTTTCTCGAGAAGTTGTATACTCATTGCTTATATACTTGAAAGAAGTGCGGAGGTGGCAAGCACAAAAAACGAATTAGGAATTGGAAATTGTTTGAATCCACCAACCCGACGATCCGCGAAGAGATTGCAAGAAATGGCCATGGAAATCGGGCAGAAGGGCATCAACATAGTTTGACAAGGGTCCCTGGAGGAGACATGAGGGCCCCATACCAAATTGTATCTCCATCGTGAAATTTTAGTGCATATTGCGTAGCAATTTAAGAGGGTCGAATAGAGTCTAGAAGTCAATTTGTGCTATCTTGGAAGCTGGGAACTATTTGCGTCAAGGAACATTGAAGCGTAACCGATGTCCCGAATCCACAAGCCAAAAAATCGGTATGTATGAAATTGAGGGCGGCGAGATTCCAAAAATGGTGAATATGGAAAAGCGGGCTTAAGGGCTTCAAAATCTAGGTGACAATAGCCCCCAGAAACGAGGACCTCGGCGGTCAAATTGCGTGTCCGTAATTTCATGTGAAAATTGTGTATCACATAATATGGTATGATGTGGGAGTGTGGCAGCAAATTTGTATATGGTAGAGGTCCCGTGTTGTTTGCAAGCCACATAACAATGGAAGTTCAATATAGAGCTCACCTGTCCGAGAATTCGTGATCTGAAAAGTTCCTAGGCACTTAATGCCCATCGGTTATCGGATTACATTTTCAAAAAAATGACTAAGTAACGGTAGAAAGAGAGAAAGAGTGAAAAGAAACAACAATTCCGTCAAGTATAGAAGAGGGAAAAGAAGGTCCAATATATTCAACCGCAATAGATATTCCATTTCCGGCAAGATATTTTTGTATGTTGTTGGATAAGTTGTATACATATTGCATATACCTTGGAAAGAAATATGAAGGTAGCGGGCACATGAAACAACTAGAAATTTGAAATTTATTGAACCCACGAACTCGTTGATCCGCCAAAGAGATGTCAATAAATTGTCAAGTGTGGAAAGCGTACCGGACGAGCTTCAAAATAGGGTGATCTGTTCCCGAGGAGCGTAAGGCCCGAAAGTGTCGTCGTATATATCAACATTTTGGTAACAAATGTGTAACACTAAGAGTGGGCGATGGGGAGTCCAAAAGTAACCGCATATCACGTAAGTCGAGTTGTTTGTAGGTCATGTAACAATGGAAAGTGAAATTTAGACAAAGGGGAAGCGCTTTGTCGAAACACGCGAATCGCTAACCCGCTACAAAGAACGCGATTTTCGTAAAAACCATTGGCAACCGTAAAGAGAAACTGTGGGATAAAAGAGTGGCAAAATAGAAAGGTGGAGGGCAATTTATGTTTAAAATTGGTTTCAAACAGTTTACTCCCATTGTTGCAAAACCATCATTTTCTAGTAATTGTCAGCCAATGCTTTGTTGACTATTAGATTTTATTGCAACTTGTGGGTGTAAGTGTTCTTGATACACTCGCCATGACTGTAACATATAACTTAAGTAATAAACTTCTTGCATTAGTTGTTAGCATTAAAGCTTAATAATTCTAATGTCTAGAAACAATAATGATGTTCTTGCTGCAACATTGTGATTTGGTATTGCTATGTTCTTATCCGCATTAATGTAATAGAATTGAACGCTAATGAAACTGCCCGAATTCATTTTTTGTTTGCATAAAGCTTGGTGGATCGGCAATACATTGTCATATAATTGTTAGATGCTCCATTTTAGAACAAATTACCTAAGCAAATACAATATCGAAGAACTACGAGACTATCGAACCATGCCAATGAGAAGAGGTGTTAAATCCAGAAAAGAAGCAACAACTAAGACTCCAAGGCAATTTTTTTTAATAGTAAATCCATTAAAAAAAAAAAAACATTGAGCACTGTATATATATCCTTGGAAATTGGACCCAGTTCTTTGGGCCAAAACATTGAACATATCTTCCACAAACACAGGCACGGGATCTGCAACATGCAGGAGCCATCAAAATGCTCTTCAACATGCATACAAAATTGATTAGCATGCTTTTTTTTTTAGGAAATCCTTGCAGTTTTCTTTTCGATGGATCATCCCGTGGTAAAATTGATAGTTCTCAGAAGCTTCCCATGAGGAAGAAGACGAAAAATGTTGCAGGGAAAATGGAATAGCCCTTAACTGAAAGTTAGGACACACCAACAAACCGACTATCCACAGTCGAAAACTTCAGGGACACAAGTTGCACATGCAATTCCAGAGGCCCAAATTAGTCCATTCTGGGTGGAAGGAGATGACTAGTAGGAATATGCCTTGCACCAGTGGGAGTTATGGTCCTCATTCCCTAAGATGATAATTGTATATCCAGAGAACAGGACAGTGGTTCCGTAATTGAATAGTTTTTTAGCTTGAAATATATCTCTGGGAGCATCAACAAATCATTTCCTTACAGTGAAAGACTTCCTCCCAGAATGGACTAATTTGGACCTTTGGAATTCCTACTTTCGAGCTACAAAGAGGCTATTGGGTTCAACGTCGGTTTCTTTTCTGAAACTCCTTCTTTTGGTGTTGTCAGGATCGCCATCATTGAGCCAGGAAGTTCTGCCCATCATGGTTGATTTCAATTTGGGTGCAGGAGTGGGAACAGTCTCTACATTGCCATCATCCATTGTCGTATCATCGTCCATCAAATCATCTTCTTCCAGCTTGGAATCCATGGCATTAACCTCTGTGCCAACAATCAATGCAACTGGGCAGGTTGTTTGAGCAGGTAGGGTTGCCTTGGAATTCTTTGGCTTCAAATATATCTCTCGGTCTACCAAGGGACCATCTCCTTTTTTGCTCCTGGGCGGAGGGAGATGAGTAGTAAGAATATGCCCTGGAATACTGGAATCTTTGGCCATCATGCTCGAAGGTGTTTACTGTATCTAGACAGAACTGCTGCCATAAGTTAATGAGAATTTACGTTTTCTCTAGACGATGTTTGAAATGAAAAATGGGGAGGGATCATATAACCCTCCGCAAATCTTGGTTTAATTCCTATCAATGGAAGATCTCCTCGAGCCTTTCATTGATCAATGACAATCTCCAGAGTTCGTGTGTAATGAGTTGTTACCGTTAAAGCTTACGAATTGCATATTTAAAAAAGGGTGCGAACGTGGCGGTGACAACGAAGAGCGATTAAGAATTAGAGATTTCTTAAAGGTGGCAATCGACTGACGCACGAAAGAGATTGCATCATGTTTGAAATGAATACTTGGAAAGGATAACATTCCTCTCCACAAATCTTGGTTTAATTTGTATTAAAGACAAATCTTCTTTGGTCTTCTGGACATTAATGACAATCTTAACGGTTCCTGTATGATGAACTATTAGCATTAAAGCTTAATAATTGCATATCTAGAAAGAAGTATGAATGTAGCGGGGATGGTGAAGAGCAACCAAGCATTGTACATTTCGTCCACCCCCCAACCTACGAAATAGATTCCAAGAAATGCCCAAGTATGGAAAGCGATCGGGCGGGTTACAAAAAAAGGGTCACAAGATATACCTAGGAGATGTGAGGGGTCAATGGTCAAATTGTATGTCAGTGACAGATTTTGGCCATTAGTTTGTATATCACGTAATTTCGGGTGTTTTTTATACCTAGGGGAACAGTGGAAGCGTAATGTTGAGCAAACAATTTGTATATTGCGGAACTTCGGGCCCTGTATATAAAAGCATGAGACATTAAGAAAAAGGACCAAGTAAAAAAAAAGCTAAAGAAAACGAGATGAAGGGGAATTTGTTTGCTAATTTGTAAATCGCGGAAGTTCGGGTGTTGTTTGCAGGCGGCAGAACAATGGAAACGCAATGTTGAACCCGCCTATCTCGTAACCCATGATTCAAAAAGTTTGTTCAATATGAAACGAGGAAGCGGTCGGTCGAGCTGGTGATATAAAAGTAACAATGGAAATATGAAGACATGAATCCACCAAATCCCGCACCTAGACATTTTTTGAAAAACGAGTAAGTAACTAGAAAGGGAAAGCAGAGGGCAAAAAGAAAGCGGATGGCAATTTTCGGAAGCGGGAATTGTTGTAAGAAAGCCCAATTGATGGTCTTGACAATAACTATGAAGTGCATTAAACATGTTAACAGGTTTTTCAATCAAGGAATAGATACAACGCGCAATGTTTATAGTTTCTAGGATCTGTTTGTATAAGAGAAGCGTCGAAAAGTTACAAGTAAACTTTTTGTACTGTTAGCTTCACCGCAAGTATAACAACGACGAATTTGAATTTTAATGTCGTCTCGTTCATATGATTGTTCCATTAGACTTTGCATAGTATATATTCTTTTATTTCAAATTATTCCAGGGATTTAATTTTACTAGGTTCATCGATCAAGAAAAAGTGCTAAAAAATGAGATAAAGGGGAATTTGTTTGCTAATTTGTAGATCGCGGAAGTCTGGGTGTAGTTTGCAGGCGACGAAACAATGGAAACGCAATGTTGAACCTGCCTATCTGATAACTCGCCTATTGGGAAACCCGCGATCCAAAAAGTACAATATGAAACGGGGAAGCGGTCAGTCGAGCTGGTGATATAAAAGTAAGTGGAAATATGAAGACGTGAATCCGCCAACTCCCGCACCTAGGCATTTTCCGAAAAACGAGTAAGTAACCAGAAACAGAAAGCAGAGGACAAAAAGAAAGGGGATGGCAATTTTCGGAAGCGGGAATTGGTTTAAGAAAACCCCATTGATGGTTTTAACAACAACTATGAAGTGCATTAAACATGTGAATGTGTTCTTCTATCAAGAAATAGATACAGTGAGCAATGCTTATAGTTTCTGGGATCTGCTTGTAGAAGAGAAGCCTTGAAAAGCTACAAGAAAATTTACAGTAGTCCATGATTTTAATAAATAATTATACATACTAAATATGTACTTTTATAAAGTATGGACATGATATTTTATAGAGCATGTACATATCCTTCATTCTATACTTAGCCACATTTTGAATCACGGGTTCTCGGGCTGGCGGGCTCAAAGTTGGGCCTCTATTGTTCAATGTCCTACAAATAGCACCCAAAGTTCCACGATATACAAGTTGACAGGCGGACTTGCGGGCTGGCTGGCTCAACATTGCACTTCTATTGTTCCATGTCCTCCAAACAACACTCGGAGTTCTGCGATATACAAATTGACAGACAGACTCCAGGGCTGGTGGGCTAAAGATTGTGATTGTTTACGAATGGTGATCCCTATCAACTATCTAACATTATCTACAAACATTATTTCCAAATACTAAAATATTAATATTAAATGTTGATATTGTATAATTTAATTTTAACAACGACGAATCTGAATTTTAAGGGCCTCTTGTTGATATGATAGCTCCATTGGACTTCGCACAATATATATTCGTTTATTTCAAATCATTCCAGGTGGTTAATTCTATCAAGTTCATCAATCAAGGAAAAGTGCTAAAACAAGCCACATACTACATTTGTGTCACAAAGGTTATATTAAAGGGCAAAGCATGTCCTCTATAGTTCAGTTTCCTACAAACAACACCCAGATTTCCACCATATACAAATTGACAGTCGGACTTGCGAGCTGGCTGGCTCAAAATTGCACTTCTATTGTTCCTTTCCTCCAAACAACACTCACAGTTCTGCGATATACAAATTGACAGACATGTAATGAAAATAAGTTATTATGTAGGAAAGTACGCAACATCTACATACAATAAACTAGGTGAACACATATACAAACAATAAATGAAATATAAAACAACGAAATATGAAATAACAATACAAGCATGTACCTTTGTATCTCCTCTTCCACCGCTGCAATCAAGACTACGTCGTTTTCTCCAGCTATTCTGTTTGTTTGAATGTGGGAACGCACAGAATACAATGAACATGAATGGAAGTTGGTATGCATTGGAGAACAAGTAATATGTACATACAGTAAATGAGAATCAACGAATAGAATAAAAGATAGGCAGAAACATGAACCTTTGCTTTTCTCCATCTGTGGTTGTTAATATATAAATTTTTTCCCTGCCGAAAATATATTACAAGCCACAAAATATTACGAAATTGCATGGCCATAGCTAAATGTTTTTTGTTTTTCGTGGCAAAGTATCCATATATGCTTCTATTCATGGAAATACATGTTCTTTATCCTCTACACAGACTGTTGTGCCCACGATACAAAATTTTGATTTTCCGTGGCAAAGTATCCATATATGCTTCCAGACATGGAAATGTAATTTTGCAGTATCTTTGTTGTACATATCATATCTCAAGTACAAGACAAATTGTATCATGGTCACACCAATCTGTGTAGAGGATAAAAAACATGTATTGTGATATGGACACATTCCACCATACATGGTTTATAAGTGCAGCTTGCACATGTTTTATTTTAACAAAAAAACAACAGATATTGCAATTGCACATGTAGTTCTCAACTATTTTTTATGCATCTATTTTCTATCATGTCAACACTGAAGTATAAGCAAAATTTCACAACAGAATAGATCTCGACCTTGCTAGACACGACAAACAAGACAACCGCATGTCCACTCGTGGGTGCAGGGTTTGAACACCGTAAAGCGCCCAAATAATAATAATAATAATAATAAAAACAACCCCAACTGCCAGTGCAAGACCCCAACCTTGCAAAGCCGAAGTAAACAAAAGAAAATAGCAAGCACCAAACCAGTAAGAAAGCACGAACAGACCCAACTGCAGCCCTAGGGCCCCAAATCATAAATTTGAGCCAAACAAAAACAACCACCAACCGATGAACCAACGAACAAGCAACAACCATTGAACCAGTAAACAACACATGTATCTCCACCCGGCCTTAAATGCTTATGTAAATAGGCTACTCAGAGTACATTTTTCCTTGAAATTTTCCATACAATGTTTCAGTGGATTTGGACAATATTGTAGTCCATTGTCAGTTGAACATGCATTGTATGTTTCATACTTCTTCTAGGCTTCCAGATAGGCTTGGGTTTACATAAATAGTTGTGGGTTTTACCTTTTTGTGGAGAAGCTTGAACCTCAAGACCTTGTTCATGTTCTTTAACCCACTAGTTTGTTTGAAAAGACTCTTGTTCTTGTGCTTCACAGTTTCATACTTGATGGCCAATTTATCTAATGCAGATCCAATTTTGAGGGAATATTTCCTAAGAGTCTCATTTTCTTTCTTCAGGTGTCTTTCTAACACCTTGAACTCAACAATTTCCTCTTTCAGTTTCTGGAGCTTAGTTTGTTTGTTGACCTTCTTCTTTGATGGTGTTCCAGCTTCTTCTAGGGTTTCTATTTCTAGAACAGATGGCTCTGCTTCCATTTCTACAGCTAAGGGTTCTTAATCAGAATCAAAATATGGCAAGTTAGGGACATTTGTTGTTGTGGTTTTTCCTTGATCCTCTGCCTGCTTCCCAAACTCTAACTTCTTCTTTGATTTCTTTGATTGTGAGGGAGAAACCTTCGTGGCAGTGTCCACAGGAGACAATGCTCTTCTTTTTCTCTTGCTAGTTTTTGGGGAAGTCAATTCCTATGGGGAAGTTCCTCCTTTTTTAGCTTGAACTTCCTGCCCAAATTCTCCCCAGAAGAGGAGAAAGTCCCAAGTTTTGTTTCTTCTATTGAGTTCTTCCAAAACTATCAACTTGATCAACCCATGGTTAAACAAACTACTTCTAGTTGTCTGAGGCTTGGCTTGAACTTTGGAAGCCATTTTGGTGAGACTCTTGAGAAGGAAATGGGGCATATTTAGGGGCTTCTTACCTGTGAAATGGAGAAGCAGTCTAAAGTGGTAGAGCATGGGCCTACCATATGTCCCCTCACAAGTGATGTAGACTTGGATAATCTTCAACAAAGTTTGCCATTTCTCCTCCAAATAGCTCTCGGGGATATCCTTTTGCCACTTTATATGTTGATGTTCTCCCTCAAGGAAAAATTTGAAATCAACCTCTTTGATTGAGGTAGTCTTGAACCACCTTTCTCCTGTACCAGGCATCTCTGTGGTTGCTGCCACACTGGCCTCATCAATCTGCATTACCACAGGACCAAGCTGAACTTCAAATCCATCAAAACTCTTGGCAAAAGCTTATGTAATACCTTGATGATACCCTTGGAGATTTTGGCAAAAATTATAGCATCCAACCTCCTTGAAAAGTTTAGAGGCCTCGTGGTGAGCCTCAAGGTATGAAATATTATGCAGTTCTTTCCTCAGCAGGGCACCTCCAGTTGTGATCTTCATTACCAGAATTTCTGAAGATACCTTAGAGAGACTATGCAGATTATAAGGTGGCTAGGGTATGTGAAGGAAAATGATAAACTCAAATGAAAACGGAGGTGGTGGTAGTAAGAAAAGAGTATATGGTCGAAGGATGAAGGTTTTGGGCACCTGTGAGCAGCTTTAAAATAATTAGAAACCAATGATCAAATGATTCAAAGCATGTGAAGGCTCAAGACTGTTTTTTCAGGATCGAGTGAATTGGGTGGGCACGATCTAGGTTATGATTGCTTGATTTGAACAATAGATGAACAAATCATATTCCCTTTTAAAAATCATAGGAATGACACCCGAGATCGGTTTCTGGCAGTATAACAACGAAAGATGGTTTGTGTACAATCGCAAAAACGGTAGTGACAAGACCCTTTTTAAACGCTTGAGATATTCGGGACTTATGGAAGTTAACGATATGTGTGAATAACCCGTTTAGCTACCAAAAGTTTTAACTTTCAGTAGCTAACGACTATAAGATTTTGCTCTTTTAGCTATTGAAAACCAGATTTTCTGTCACAATTGGAATATAACCAAATTCATGAAAGCAAATGATTTAGCCACTTTAAACCTTAAAAAATTCATGGAGATGCATGATAGTTACTACTCACCATGTGACAACATTAGGTGTATTTGGGTATTTGATGTGAAATATGGGATATAGCACTGAACCATTATTCTTGAGCACTTCATCACGACAACATTCTCCACCTGATCGGAACAATTTCCAAATAGATAACTGGAGAACAAATGACTATATCATAAGACCTTAACATAGGCTCCAATTGGGGATGGAAACCCCTAAGGAGGTGTTAAGAATCTCAGATCTCTGGATTCGTAAATCAGTGCCTTGTCCATTGGGCTGATCCCACAACCTGTATCTTGATCCGTCCTGCAACTTAGTGACTGGAAACCAACTTATTATTTATTCTGACTTTGACTGAGCTTTTGAAGTAAAACAAAAAATAAGAATAGACCACATGCTTGCCCAACAAGCTTATTTTCATACTGTAAATCTAATAATTGAAAAAT
>SNQJ01S0058869.1:12933-36040 GCA_010110895.2 Picea sitchensis | reverse complement strand
CGGGTGCCACATAAGTTCGAGGTGGGTGACAAAGTTTGGTTGCACTTGTAGAGAGAATGCCTTACAGGAACTCATCGAAAACTTTTCCCACTCCGTTATGGGCCATACATTATCACCAAGGACATGGGGGATAATTCTTTTGAGCTCAACATTCCTCCTTTCCTTGGCCTGCACCGAGTGTTCAATGTGGATCTTCTTCGCCCTTATTTCCCACCATTATTGGACACCTCAGAAGTAGAAGAATAGCTAACACCAATAGAGCTCAACCCTGACTGCGTACAACAGGAATCCAATGATCATATTGTGGACACACAGATCAAGGGCACTCAAGAACAAAGGATCCAACTTTATCGAGTCGTTAAAGCAGGGTAGATCCTGCACCAAGGCAAGTGGCTCATCCGTGGCCAAATTCAGTAGAAATGTCCTCATCTAATGGGGGACATCAATGCAATGGATACCATTGCCTCCTAGGGAGGAAGGATTTACCTAGATGGATATATATGGACACCCACCTTTTCCAACTGGCTCAAGACAGTTTTCTGACAATTTTGGCAATTTACTATTTTTAGCAGTTTTAACTTCCGGGGCCATTTTGAGGGCCTAAATGAAGGTTTTTTGGGATCGATCTCCTCAATGATAGCTGGATTCATGATTGATCCCCCAAAATGAATCCCCTCTATGATACCTTTTCAATGAGCTATCACACACCTAAAATAGAGATCGTATGCAAAAGTTACGACCCCAGGAAGTTGATGTACTAACTTACCCAAACGGGGCCCACATGACTTTTGGCGCTTCATCTCCTAGGGTTAGGTTTTTGGATGTCTATGGTTTTTGGAATTCTTATTTATTGTAAAAATTCCTTTAGAGCCTCATTGTAATGTTCTTCTTGTGAATGAGCACAGTCATCACATCTCTTCTCAGAGATAAGCCGTCACCATTCCAGCAAGCTTGTTTTCGCTGCATTTTACAGTTTCAACTTATTTCATTATTGAATAGAAATCCCGTTTTACTATATCTCTGTTATTTTGTGCTAAGAATCAGTTAATAATATGTGTTCATTTCGTTCTACTCATAAAATCTAGATCATTGGTATCAGAGCGGTCTGCTCCTTGCCGTCTTAATGCATGTCCCCAACAAGGTCAGATTACAAAGAGTTGGGTCTTGAGCTTGTTTCTCTTGAGGACAAAAGCTCTCACATGCCCAAATGACCTCTCATAGCAGGAGAAAAGAAATATGATGGGACAGGAGATCCTTTCAAACTGTTGATTGAGGAATCCGTCATGCAATAGAGGAATGAGATGATGGATAGTTTCGTACAAATCCTTCGGCGGCTACCAACAGGCGACACATCTTCTTTGAACGGAGCCACCACCCCATTCAAGGTAAAAATAAACTTTGATATTCCTATATTTGAAGGTCAGATAGATGCAGATCATGTAGATAAGTGGTTGAATCTGCTAGAATGGTATTTTTCTGTCCATAACTTCTCGAATAGAGAAAAGATTACTTTTGCGCTCCTCAAAGTCATTCCCCATGTCAAAGATTGGTTGGAAACCTTCTGTGAGAAACAGGAAATAGAGGAAACCTCATTATTTTTAGTCAGGACCACCTGGGAATCCTTCAGGGATGCTATTATGGAACAATACTACCCTGTCGGAAGTTATGGCGACCTGTATACCAAATGGACCACACAGCGGCAAGAAAGAGACCAAGCAGTGCCAGATTTCACAAATATCTTCGATACCTTGTGCACCAAGCTGGGTATCAAAGATTCAGAGCGACATCTTGTGCTCAAGTATTGCAGTGCACTACATAGATACATCCAGACAGAAATGAAATTTCTGGACACCTCATCCTTGGGCGCAGCCTACCGATATGTTGTCAAAATCGAGCAGAAGCTAAAACAAAAGATGTGGCAATTTGGGCCTGGGAACCCCTCACAACAAAAGCCAGGAAAGGGAAACCCCAACCCACAGAAAAAATGACAGAGAAAATATGGATAGTATCAGGACTACCAGTCCAATTCGCAAGCAAATAAGGAAACCGGAAAGACAAAGAAAGATACCGGGAAGTGGTGTGACTTCCATAAGAGCCCTTAGCATAACAGTGTTGACTGTTGATCGAAATAGTCGTTGGTGGCCAAAGTGAAAGCCTCTAAATCAGATGAGGATTATAACTCTGAGCCAGAATCAGAAAGGGGAAGATGGATCATTGACGTGGGACCTAGTGCCACCGTTGCTACCACCAATCTCTAGCCTAGTGAACCAGACGAGCCAGAAGAAGGAGAGAACCTCTTCCATTCATAGATGTGGGTAAAAGGCACCCCACTGCACTTCATTGTTAATAGAGTTAGCTAGAAGAACCTCATCTCTACAGAGCTCATCAAGTGGCTGGCCCTGCCAGCAATGCACCCACAACCCTACACCATTGGATGGCTCCGCCAAGGAAGCAATCTCCACGTCAGCCAACAGTGTCGACTATCGTACGGCATCAATCCCTTCGAAGATGAGGTATTGTGTGATGTTGCTCCTCTCAAAGATTGTGATGTTATTTTGGGCCAACCTTATTTATGGAAACATCATGTTATATATGAGTCTAGGCCTTGTAGTGTTATTATTACTTTGAACAAGAAATTGGAAAGGATACTCGAGGCAGTCCCACCTAGTGCTATTTCCTTGATCCTATGCTAAGCAATGAAGGAAGGCCATCTCTTAGATGGGGAAGTTTGTCTTCTTCATGATTCGCTCTCAAAATAAGTGAAATATCACAACCACATCCAGGGTCTCTGCGGCCAACCTCTCCACACAGTAGAAGCAAGTAGATAAGGTTGTGGAAGAATACTCGGATATCTTCTCCTCACCTACAGAGGTACCTCTTCACTGCCAGGTCAAGCACCCCATCAATCTAACCCCCAACGCACCACTTTCGAATGGGCCAGTCTATCATCGCTCTTTGTTAGAGAATGAGAAAGTCAAGCAACAAATCCAAGAACTTTTCCACAAGGAGCACATTCACCCTATCTCATCACCTTGTGGGAGCCCAATTGTGCTGGTACAGAGGAAAGATGGAACCTGGCAACTCTGTATTGATTACAAGGATCTAAATAAAATAAAAATCTAAAACCGGTACCTGATTCCTCGAATCAATGACCTCCTTGATCAACTCACGGGGGGAAAATACTTCAGTAAGAATGATCTGAAGTCTAGCTACCACAATGTCCTGATAGAACAATCAGATGTATGGAAGACCGCGTTCAAGTCAAAGGAAGGCCCTTTTGAATGGTTGGTCATGCCCTTTGGTTTGAAAAATTCTCCAGCCACTTTCATGAGGATCATGGACGATATCCTGTGACCATTCACCAATACTTTTGTAGTGGTGTATCTGGATGAATTTCTAATTTACAACAAGAATTGGGCTGAACACTTGCAGCATATTCAGCAGGTTCTGCACACCTTGCGATAGCACAAGCTATGCGCCAACTTGGAAAAATGCTCCTTCAGCATGGACATGGTCCATTACCTGGGCTACATCATTGATCAGCATGACGTACATGTGGATCTAGACAATATCCAAGTCATCTGTGACTAGCCATCCCCAACAACACTCATTGAGCTCTGGAGCTTCTTGGGCCTTGCCAATTTCTATCGCAGGTTCGTGTTGGGATTATCCCATATTGCATGGGCCCTCAACCAAATAAACAGGGGTGGTGGTAAGGAAAAATTTGCGTGGGGCCAATCCCAACAACAAGCGTTCGATGAAATGAAGCATTGCTTGTGCTCAGCCCCAGTATTTTCACTACTAGACCTGCAATATCCCTTTGAGATTGAGATAGATGCTTCAGACTATGTTGTGGGCATCGTTCTCACTCAGCACGGCCACCCTGTGGCCTATCATAGTGAGACACTGTCTGATACTGTTCATAAGTAACCTACTTATGAAAAAGAAATATACTCCATTGTGCAAGCATGTCACTAGTGGAGACATTACATTTTTAGGAAACAAACAATCATCCACACTGATCATAATCCACTGCAGTTCATGCAGACACAAGGAAAATTGCAGAATGACTGCCATCAAAAGTGGTTCACATACTTGCAGAAATTCCACCTCAACATCAAGTATAAATTAAGAAGCACCAATCATGGCGTTGATTGCCTCAGCAGACTACCAGTCGTGGCACTCACCATGGTGCTAGTCTCTTGCAGCCATGAGACATCTGGATGGCCCCAACTCTATGAGACAAACCGTGACTTCGCCACCACCTACCAAATGTTGGGTGTGAACATAGTTGTTGATAATTTCCATCTTCGAGATGGGTTGTTGTGTCATCTAGGCCATATCTATGTTCCATCAAGTGAGCGAGTGAAGATGATCTAGGAATCCCACTACAGTTGGGTGGCAGGACACTTCAATGTAAAAAAGATAGTGGCGATGCTACAGAAACATTTCTACTGGCCGAAACTTTGACAGGAGGTGAGCAAGTATATCAGGTCCTGCACTACCTATGATATTGCCAAACTGACCACTAAGAAACAGGGCCTGTACACCCCTCTTCCTACTTCTGGCAGGCCATGGGAATCCATCTCAATGGATTACATGTCAGGCCTCCCTTCCACCAAGCGGGGAAATGATTGTGCTTTTGTGGTTGTTGATCTTTTTTATAAGATGGCAATTCTGGTTGCCTGCAAGAAGATCATTACAGCAGAGGCCACTGCCAAGCTCTTCTTTGAACGAGTCTCGGTATTGTTCTTTCTATTCATTGAGGTTATCCCAAGGGAGACGCCCCCGGTAACCTGGGGTTTTGAAGAGGCCAAAGTATAAAGGTTAAGGCAAAATTTTCTCCTCACAGGTTACCACCAAGGTCAGATAGTCTGGCTAATCAGCCAATAAAGAAGTGTATGCCCAAATGAGAATACCTACCCGGAACAAGACAATAGAAAAATAATATATGCAGGCTATAATTCAATGGGTTAGTACTTCATGTAACTATCTGATATCAATATATAAGCAATTAAAACAACAGATATCAATGAGGTCAACATTTATCAATATATTAGTGGAAAAGTATCAATTCATCAACGACTATTGAGATGATGTAGCCAACAATTTATTTAATCAATCTTTTACTCAATAAATTCTTTCAACCATCATCTATTTTCTTATCATCAAAAGGTGTTTCGTCAAGATGGAATAACCAAGTATGATGTCATCCTAGTTAGGGTTTCAAATTTAAAAGTTTCAAGAGGTTGTTTGAGCACTATCACTTCAACGTTGTGGATCTAAGATCAGTGCCAAGGGGTAGATGGAGTCAATTAAGGAGAGGACGCAAAGTTAAAGGGATAAGAGGCTAAGGAAAAGAGGGAAGGGTTCTAGAGTGTTGCAATGGTAGCGCCCTAGAATCAAAGCCCTAGGGGAAAGAGGCTCACTTTGGTGTTGCTTAAGCAAGGTCTCGTGCTCTTTCCTCCTTCCTTAGGTCAAACTTGGAAAGACAGCTAATATAAAAGATAAGTTAAAACAAGAAAGTGAGGTGAGGGAGAGTGTTGTAATGGCAAGGCTCTATCACCAAACCCTAGAAGATGCACGGCCCTAGGTGTATATAACCTAGGCCTGGTACATCCCCTTCCTCTTAACCTTTAAAAATCACAACTAGCACAAGGGAAAAAGTGAAAAGAGTGTAGCAAAGGCTAGGCTCTTCCTTCCTTCTTCAATGGCTAAATATTTCTCTTTTAGGGGACATGAAACAAGGACCTACTTGTGTGCTTGTCACCTAGGATTTTAAATCAGCAAATTTATAATAAATGCAAGAATACAAGCCTAAAACCATTAAATTAAGAAGTTTTTCATAAAATACACTTGCATATCATGAAGAAATAGCAATGCAAACCCTAGTTCTAAACCTTCCTTCAAGAGAAACACCAAATATGCCAAGAAAATCCTTCCTCCAACAAGTGTGCCTCATATAAAAGATCAAATACCCAAACTAGGGTGCAAAAATCAGACCTCACAAGAGAGTGAGTTGTGTGTTATGTCAAAATGAGGGAAAAACTCCCCAATATATACTGTATCATGACCTCTAATTAAAATTAGGTCATTAAAAATAACCAACAAGGCTACAAACCAAAATCATACTATTTTTACATTAAATTGTTAAATCAAATCCCTAAATGAGCGTAAGAAAGACGTCAATCCCTACTGAGGGAGATGTTGGCCCCTTTTTAGGACAAATGTAACACAAAATGACAAACATTGGCCCTCTTTGGCCCTCCAAACCCTGCCACACGTGCCAACTGCCCTGTCAAACTGCCACACTCTTAAGGTGACATCAATGGCTCCTAGGTGACGTCTTGGGCCATTAGAGGGAAACGTTCCACTTGAAGTGGGTCAACCCTCCTGGGATGGGCTCAGCCAAAGTGTCCCGGATGGAACATCCTTCTTCTTCTCAGGTGCAAAAGCTCAATCAAGAACTGTCCCATCTCTACCCCTGATGGGGTCCCAACAACCATCTGATGGGCTCTTCATCCCCATGAAGGTCTAAACTAATCATCTCCCCATGTGTACCAGTCCAACTAGTACCTGTTCGTTGGGCATGGTCCTACACATCAAAACTTCGCCCTCCATGGGCTCATTAGTCATAGGGATCATAGCAATGTCAATCACGTTTCATCATTAATGTTATCAAACATATGCATAAAATCCTTGATATATCATTCAATAGCTCAAAGATATTAATAGACCTACAATACAAAGCCGAAGAAAAAGACAAAATACCCCATTAGGCTAGTATCCATAAGGAAAGGAAAGTCTCCAAGGGGTATCATCCAAGCCATGTAAAATGAGGTGATGCGGTCAAGGGATGTCCAGACATATGGGTAGAGTGAGAGACAGGGATGCATGATATTACCTGTGGGTGCCTTTGTAGAAGGCCAGTTGTACCCGTCATGGATGCAATTCTTTCCAAGCCTTTTATTGACTTTATTCTTTTCTTTTCTTCATTTTCTTTTTTCCCTTTTATTCCAAGGACTAACTAGAGGACACTGCCTTGGCATGGTGACCAGAGCTGACAGTGTTACCCACAAGCACTTTCACAGAGATGATAAGGCCGGCTCGTGATGAGAACCCCTTTCCCTTGGCCATGCAACCAAAGGTCATTTCCCTGGCGTGGTAACCAAATAATGGCAATGTCATGCTGCTAGGTGCCCATGAACATAATAGGCTGGCTCATGATGAGACCCCCTATCCTCTTGGCTTGGTCTTGTTTTGTTATATTTCTTCGGGTCCCTCTTATTTCTTGCTGAGAGGCTTTTATTTCCTTCTTGGGGATCCCTGGGCGAGGCATATCAAGGTTTCATTTTTATGGATTTTATCTTTTACCAGCTGATTTTACCTTTTGGGCCTTTAGCCCCTTCTTCCCACATGATAAGGTGCAACCCCACAAACAGATCATCCTAATGCCCAGACTAGGGGAATGGACAGATGAGTGGGAGATAAGATGTAAAAGTGATGATATGATGGGAGCGGATGATGGCTCTTCAGAAATCCCCCTGGAGGCAAACCAAAACATATAGGTACAGGCTTGCTAGGACACCCTATCAATCCCCCCAACCATGGTCAAGTGGGTTAATGTAAGATCCAAGCAGTCATCAGAAATAAAAGGAATTTGATGCATATATCTAAAGGTTATAATGATAAAAAATGACACATATCATGATACCTAGAACAATTACCTCATGGAGCAAGAGTCTTCTCCGATCCAAGTCTAAGCTGAAGGTGATGGATGCTACTACTGCTAACAAGACAAGTCTAATGAAGGAGAAGAAAGATGGGCCCTCCAGGGCCATGCTCAGGTCAATCCTACTCTTGGTACTCCATGTCTAGCACCTGTGGGCCTCGAGACATGATCTCCTAGTTATCCCTAGAAATCGGGGATAACAGGCATATTTTGGAATTCCACAAAGCATTGTCTCAGATCGGGATAGTATATTTCTCAGCACATTTTGGTCAAGCCTCTAGTCATTGCTGGAAACCAAGATCACCAAATCCACGGCCTTCCACCCCCAGACAAATTGCTAAACCGAGGTTGTAAATCGAATGATTATTCATATCCTTCGGATGTATAATTCAAAGAACCCTCGCACATGGGATGAGAACCTTCCCTATGTCCAGCATAGCTACAATCAAGACCTACATAGCTCAACCAGCCACAGCCCCTTTCAGGTGGGGTTGAGATTCCAACCATTGGGTACCATAGATGTTGCACTTCACCTTGCAGTCACCTCGACCAACTCATCTTCTGCTCCAACTGAAGCTGACAAAGCCACCCAGTTCATTGAGCGGATCCAACACATCCGCCAACAGGTTCAGGATATCCTACAGAAGTCCAATGACAAGTACAAACAGCGCCATGACCAACATCGGGTGCCACATATGTTCTAGGTGGGTGACAAAGTTTGGTTGCACTTGCAGAAAGAACACCTTATAGGACTTTATCAGAAGCTTCTCCCACTTCATTATGGGCCATACACTATCAACAAGGCTATGGGGGATAATGATTTTGAGCTCAACATTTCTCCTTTCCTTGGTCTGCATGCAGTGTTCAACGTGGATCTTATTCGCCCTTATTTCCCACCATTATTGGACACCTCAGAAGTAGCAGAACAACTAACACCAATAGAGCTCAACCCCGAATACATACAACAAGCATCCAATGATCATATTGTGGACACACAGATCAAGGGCACTCAACAACAAAGGATCCAACTTTATCGAGTCATCAAAGTAGGGCAGCTCCTCCACCAAGGCAAGTGGCTCACCTGTGTCCAAATTCAACAGAAATTTCCTCATCTAATGGGGGACCTCAATGCAATGGAGATCATTTCTTCCTAAGGATGGATGATTTATCTAGATAGATATCGGTGGCCACCCACCTTTTCCAACTGGCTCAAGACAGTTTTCTGACAATTTTGGCAATTTATTATTTTTAACAGTTTTAACTTCCGGGGCCATTTTGAGGGCCTAAGTGAAGGTTTTTCGGGATCGATCTCCTTAATGATAGTTGAAGTAATTATTGAGCCCCAAAAATGAATCCCCTCGATGACACCTTTCCAACGGGCTATCACACGCATAAAATAGAGATCGTATGCAAAAGTTGTGACCTCAGGAAGTTGATGTACTAACTTACCCAAACGGGGCCCACATGACTTTTGGCGCTTCATCTCCTAGGGTTAGGTTTTTGGATGTCTAGGGTTTTTTACATTCTTGTTTATTGTAAAAATTCCTTTAGATCCTCATTTTAATGTTCTTCTTGCGAATGAGCGCAGTGGTCACATCTCTTCTCAGAGATAAGCCGCCACCATTCCAGCAAACTTATTTTTGCTGCATTTTACAGTTTCAGCTTATTTCATTATTGAATAGAAAACCCATTTTACTATATCTCTATTATTTTATGCTAAGAATCTATTAATAATCTGTATTCATTTCATTCTTCTCATAAAATCCGGATCAAAATGGGTGTTGAAGAGAACAGAAATGAGCATACTTGGAAAGATGATCAATGACCACCATCATGACTTACTTATTTTCCAATTTAGGTAAGCCCACAATAAAATATATAGATATATCCCTTCAAATAGAAGGTGGAATTAAAGCTGGTTGTAGTGTGCAAAGATATTTGAATGTTTCTCCCTTGTTTCATTGACAAACATCACATTCTGCCACAAAATTGTGAACGTCTTATTTCATACCATCCCAGAAAAAATAACGTTTGACCCGATCATAGGTTTTGGTAAAACCTGAGTGCCAGTTGTGGGTGAAGCATGAAGCTCAAAAATCACCATGGATTTAAATTGTGATTGTTTATTTAAATACAAATGACCTTTGTATCAAAGCTCATCAATGTGCCAAGAGTACCTTGGGAAACTAGAGAATTGGCTTGCAATTGTTGGATCAGATGCAAAATTTTGGGATCTTGTAGTCATTCCTAGCAAACAGCTTGGAGCCAATCTGGTACAATGAAGGAGAGGAGAAAAAGGAACCCTTCATCTTCATATTTTCTTGAAAGAGCATTTTCAACCACATTTTCTTTTACTTTCTTGTAAATGATCTCATAATCATATCCAAAGAGCTTAGTCCCCCATTTTGTTGTGTCAGGGAGGAAGGGAATTACTCCATAAAATACTTGAGTATTTGATGATATATCTTAATTTGGAAGAGTTTCCCTAATAGCTAAGGGCGTCAGAGAGACACTGCATGGAGAATAGCCAACATTTACTTTTCATAGATTGATTGGCCCAAATGTTTCCCTAATAGTTGTTTGCTGGTAAAGGCCAAAGGTCAGCCATCTTGCATAATGACTCCTCCAATTCCTCTCCCAGAAGCATCACATTCCAGGACAAAGGTCTTTGTGAAATCAGGGAGGGCCAAGACCAAAGTAGTGAACATAGCCTCCTTCAAGGCTTGAAAGGTCTAATCAACTGCTGGAGTCCAAGTGAAAGAATTCTTTTTAAGGAGAGCAGTGAGAGGCGCTTCAATATTTTCATAATTCTTAACAAATTTGTGGTAATATCTTGTTAAAACCAAAAAAAAACGCAATCTTTTGATATTTTTTTGGTGAGGCCAATCCTTCATAGCTTCAATCTTCTTAGGATCCACCCTTACACCTTCCTTGCCAACAATATGACCCAAGAACTTGACTTTTGAGGCTCTAAAATCACATTTAGATTGTTTGAGGAAAAGTTGGTGGTGAGAGAGTAGATGTAGAACTTGATCCACATGAGAAAGATGGGTTTTCCATGTTTTACTATAGATGAGGATATCATCAAAGAAAACTAAGGCAAAATGACAGAGAAAAGGATGGAAGACATCATTCATGAGAATTTGGAAAGTGGAGGGAGCATTACACAAGCCAAAGGGCATGACCAAAAACTCATAGAGGCCCTCATGAGTTCGAAATGAAATATTAGGAATGTTTTCCTCTTTCATATGTATCTAGTGGTATCCAGAACAAAGATCAAGTTTAGTAAATAACTGGGCACCACTCAATTCATCCAAGAGATCATCAATGACGGGAATGGTAAATTTTCCTTTGATGGTGAGTTTGTTGAGGGTGTGGAAGTCAAAAAACATGAATAAAGAGCCTTCTTTCTTAAGGACCATGGCCTCAGGAGAAGAATAGGGGCTTGTACTAGGACTGATAATCTCTGTGGTGAGGAATTATTGAACAAATTTCTTAATTTCATTTTTTCTGGGAAAAGGGATGAAGATAGGGACGGACATTGAGAGGAAGGTTGTCGGGGACAAGGGGAATGGAATGATCATTAACACCATGTGAAGGTGAAAGTCCTTGGGAATGGAAAAAATAGATTGATATTTGGAGAAGATGGATTGGAGGTCCTGTGGCACAGAGGGTGTCTCAGTGGCGTAAATGGAATGGATTTGTGCAATAATGTCGGAATGACTTTTTTGGAGGATATTTTTCATGCGATGGGAACTAATGATCTTAGGGGAACTAACTATGATGCCTTGGAACTTATATTGTTGGCCCTCCTGATTGAATTACATGGTCAATTCCATAAAATCCATGAGAATGGGACCCGGATTCCTTAGCCATTCGACACCCAACATAATGCCACAACTGTTGAGTTTTCAATGAGCAATAGCTCATGCATTTATTTAAATTTTTTGTTTATCTTTTAACTTGAACCATAAATACTTCACCAAACCAAGATCACAAGAAGAATAACCATGCACAAGAACACAAGAAGTATCCTGGGTAACCCTTCTCAACAAGGGAAGAAAACCCAAACAATCCTTTGTTATATTCTTCAAGAGAAAGACCTCCCACACCATCACCAAACCTAGCACACAAGAGGGTGTTGTAATTCTCATAATTTCATACCACAACTTCTAAAATCATGAGATGACACAAGGATAAGTGTGTTTCCTCAATGGGGATTCACCTTTATTTATAGAAGACTTGTCACATCAAATCATGTGTCTATTGGCACAATAGGGCCGCACTTAATAACTCAAAATATAATTAATAATTACCATATTAATTATATTTTACATTAAGGTGGGGCCGACCTATACCCTTTACATTACAAATAGGGTTACATGTAAGTCTAACTCTTGAACAATATATCAAGGGATATCATACACCCACTAGTGCTCAGCCACTAGGAGCACATCCACAGGGATGTCCACATCTCTATCTCACTGTCTCACAAGAGAACCACACTCACTAGTGCTCAGCCATTAGGATCACGTTCACCTGTGCTCATCCACAGGCACATCCAACTCAACAAATATTCTTTCCCACTGCATTACAAAGGATATTCATCTGGATTTCATCCTCTCAACTTTTTCTCAAAGGAGGCTAATACATCATTTCATCTATGTCTTAGAATGATGCACCTAGCTCATGGGAATTCACATGTTCACATGTGATAATCCACAGGAACATCCAACTCAGTATATATTCTTTCTCGCTGCGTTAAACAAGAGAATCATCTAGATTTCTTCCCAACTCTTTGTAAGGAGGAGGCCAGCACAAATTTCTTGTTCTGTCTCTAATAGGAACCAAACACCCAACTTAGGGGCTCTCTCTCAGGCATGTTTCCTGGATGATGTCTCACGCGGGTGTAATCATCAACAACAACCACCCATGTCAATAGAAAACATATGAGATTTCATGTGGTACTGACCAATTTGGAGATGCATATTTTCACAATTCCCTCCACATTTCATGGACCCACCATTGGCAATCATGATTTGAAAATTATTGACTACATCGATATAGCAATTAGTTTATTGGGAAATGTGGTGATGAATAAATTATGGGTGCTTCCACTGTCAACAATAATGACGACCTTTCGATGCTTGATGTAACCAATTATCTTGAGGGTTGGGGAGCAGAGAATCCAATGAGAGAATCTAGGGAAATTAATGGTTCAACTTCGGGAGGGTCGGAGGGTGGGGTCATGTCTCTGGGTTTAGGTGACTCAGCTACAGGGGGGGCCTCGACATCATCTTCATAAACATCCTCGGAGATGACCATAAAAATATTTTGTTCCTTACACTTGTGCCTAGGAAAATATTTGTCATCGTAATTATAACAAAGGCCCTTGAGTTGGCATTCAACCATTTCTTCCCTGGTCAATTTCTGGATCTTTAATGGAGTCGAAGGAGGAGTCGGAGTGATTGGTTGAGGGAAAGAAATAAAGGAGGGTTTTCTGGTTTGAGAAGAGACAACATGTTGTGATTCCTCATCTCTTTTAGTATCTTCCACCCAACTCTGAGCCCGACCATGAGGACATGGACATGGATCTCATCCTTGATGCCACTGATAAAACATTCTCAAAAAAAAAAAACATCAGACATGCCCTCTGTATAGAAATCCAATCACTCAAAAGAAGCTATACATTCCTCCATTCTACTATATTGTTTCAACTTTGTCAAAGGACCTAAATGGTTGGTGTCAGTTTCAAAGCGTTCATAAAATCTCTGCCACAAATTGTGTCCAAGCCACATACCCTTGGCAGGCATTTTTTCTCCATTTCCACCATTGATAATGTTCTTGATCTATATGGAGAAAACCATAACCATACCGGAGTTTGGCCAACTCATCTGCAATTCCATACAAAGAGAAATAATGTTCCATTTGAGTTACCCATCTAGTGGGATATGAGCCATCAAATTTGTTCACATCCACATGCAGAAGGCATAGGCCACACTGATAGTGATGGGGCTAAAAAGTATAGGAATGGGAGGAAGTTTCACCTTTAGAGAGAAAAGGTGGGGCAAAGGAGGTAAGGTCTATAGGGACATTCATGTTGGCACAGATCGTGTTAGTGAAGGATTCAATATAGGTAGAGAGGTCTTGTTTGATGGTTTCCATTTTTTCATCTATGGAGGAATGTATGTTTTTATTGATGGTGGAAATATTGGCACTAAGTTGCCTCACTTCCTTCTAGGTCTCTGTGAAAGTAGAGGACAAGGAATTGAAGTGGGCTTCCAAGTCTTGGCTACAGGTGTGGGCCATGATGAAGAGGGAAAATAGAAAGGGACCAGTTGTACCACATAGAAAATGGTTTATGCATGAAGGGCATCCCGACAATCAGGGCGACAAGGCGAATCCAATGGGGTAAGGTCCAAATAAGGGTGTTGGAAGGGGGTCAGGTCCACGGTAAAACAAATTGTTGGAAAATGATATGTATGGCTATGATCAGGATGAAGAGAGGGATCCAATGGGATAGGTCTCAAATAATGGTGCCAATAAGATCCAAACTTTTTTTAAATCCTATGGAGTTATACTCCGATATGAAGAATATCGTAATGTTGAAATGCCCAAATTCTTAATAGGAAGAAATGTGTAGTAATTTCACAACCAGAATGCAGGAGGCACAGTTGTGCAACAATAAATCTTATATGTTCTGGTTTTTTTTCATCCCAATGGTTAGGGTATGCAAGGTGTCTACAGAAAAGGGTTTTCCCTGTGATATAGCTTTCCGATATATCTGCAAGGTCCAATAGTGGTACTCGGCCCAATATCTCAGGACACCAACTAAGGAGGTTAGATTGTGCCCTTAGTTGTACTACCTGACTACCAAGGTACTAGAGAGTATATTACCGAGTGTTTTCTTTGGTGTCACTATAGCAGTAAGGTGGTTGATCGATTTATCAATGGAGGGCTTCATGATATCTAGGCCTATCTGTATACAGGTGGTATCTTATGCGCTACCACTCATAGGGGTACCAATAGAGGTTACAAGGGTGGCCAACAAGTGTGCACTTAATTACCACTTGTATTTACTGCATGTATCACTCCCTGACCATGGGTTTATGTGTGTAATGACAAATCTCTTTATCTTTAAGACATTGGAATACGTCTCTACCCTGAAAAAAACTAACCCACAATTTTTTTCCAAGGAAAGTGCTATGATACCACTTGTAATATTCTCTATATAATATAGTATGCAAAACATAAATATTTAGCAAGAAATAATAGAAAAACAATAATGTAACCAAATCAATGTCATAATAATACCATAACAACACTAGAAAGATCACCTTTATTACTGATAAAAATGTTCACTTGTCTCTTCGAGGGGACAACCTCCAGTAGAGCAAATCTCTATTACAATAATGTACAAGGAAAACCTTTTCATACCCTCTACTCCTATATACACTAAATCTATTTATACTTAATCTATCTATCAAAAACAATAATCTAGAGGAAGATCCTTCTAGAAGCATAATCTTCTATTAGGTCTTCTTACATTTGACTTATTCTTCCTTATTTCTTGGCCTTATTAGTATTGGCCTTTATTACATGGAAATATATTATTCTACCTACGTGAGGGGTTAAGGAGGTTAGATCCCTAACATTTTCCCATTTGGTTTTCCAGGGTAAAATATTTGTGTATTATGTTTGTCATTTATTTCTTGTTTAAATCTATCTTCTCTTTCCTTATTCATTTAGTGTGGGTTTTTGTTTCCCAACAATTGGTATCAGATCTTATCTATTTCTCTATACAAGTGGTATCAAAGAAAATATGAGTTGTTTTGTTACAAGAGTGGTATCAACAGATCTTGGATCTAAGCTAAACCTAGGTCTAGTGGGAGTCACAAGTCAGTAATATTTAAAGTTGTGCTTTAAATAATGGAAAGCATTTCAAGGATAGAGATCAAAAAATAAAATGGCCATAATTTTGAGCTTTGGAAGCTTAAAATTGAAGATCTCCTTGTATATCAACAAAAATGGGCCATAAGTCTCGAAACCATTATGATGAGTATGTCAAGGGAAGAATGGGAGAAACTCAAGAGAAATTAAAGGAGTAAGATTCAACTTTATCTTTAAAATTCATTATTGTTGAATGTCTCTAGTGAGGACTAGGCAAAGAAACTATGGGACAAGTTGGGAAGCTTGTACTAGTCAAAATCCCTAGTAAACAAGATGTTCCTAAAGAATAAACTATATCTTCTGACAATGAGTGATGGGAGCTCGGTAAAAAATAACATGAATGCATTCAATATTGTAATAAGTCAGTTATTTTATATGGATATTAAAATCATTGAGGAGGATAAATGTATAAGCATGTTATGTTCTTTTCCAAACTCCTGGGATAGCTAAGTCATGGATATAAGGAGTAATTCAACCATGCTATCACTTGAAGAAATGTGTATATCTCTATTTCCATAAGAAATGAGATGGAATAACATGGAAGGATTAACCAAATATTCCTTGATGGTGATAGGTTGAATGGTCGACAGAGATAAGGGAAAATTCTTCGATAGAAAGTCTAATTCAAAGAGTAGATATAAATCTTTGGTTTAGTTGATGAGAAGATGTTGAAAATACAGTAAAGTTGGGCATTACAAAAGATATTGCAATTCGAAGGTGACAGAAGTTACTACATGATCCGACGAGAATCAGTCGACTGAGAGAAATACTACTCTGGATAAAGGAGGCAATGTGTATATGGCGTTGACCAGTACACAATCAGATCACAATGTTTGGTTGATTGACTTTGTAGCATCCTTTCATATGACACATCATAGAGAATGTCTCTGCGAATATGAGAGATATGAAGGGGGATATGTGTTCTTAAGGGATGACTCAACAACCAAAATTTTTGGATAGGAAAGAGTTCAACTATTATTGCAGGATGGGAGGAGTAGAACCCTTCCAGGTGTGCTAGATATTCTAGGTTCAACAAGGAATCTAATATATATTAGTAAAATGAGTGATGTAGGTGTGCACACTTTATTTCAAAAGGATATGTGAAAAATGGTTAGGGGAGCAATGGTATTAATGAAAGGAGTTCATATTGGAACCCTATACAAGTTGTTAAGAAGTGTTGACTAGACTAGATGCAATGATGTTTTTGAATTTGACTTGATTGAGACTCGAATCGACTTGACTTGGTCGACACAAGCTAACTCTATTGTTCTTCATCAAGTCGACTCAACCATGTATGGCACCAAAGGATGGGACACATTGGCGAAAAAGGACTTTGAGTTATCCACAACAAAGGTATGGTCGAAGGTTTTCCTAAATTTAATTTGGAAGTCAATTTTTGTGCACATTGCATATACAGAATAATAATAATAATAATAATAATAATAATATGGTTTATGTTCCCATCTAGAGTGACAAGGGAAAAGGGGGTTTGGGAATTAATTCATAGTGAAAATTTTGGTCCTGTACTAGTCCCTTTACCTGGTGGATCGTATGTTTCCTTCATAGATAAATTTTCTAGGAAGACATGGATATATTTATTGAGAAAGAAATCAACGGATTCCAAGAAATTCAAAGACCTTAAATCTCTTATGAAAAGCTAGACAGATAAGAATATCAAGGTGCCAATAATTGACAATGAAGGTGAATTATGTGGAAAGGATTTTGAGTAGTTTTGTAAGCAATGTGGCATAACACACCAAAATACCACACCATATACCCCACAGAAAAATGGATTTTTTGAAAGAATTAACATGACATTGATGGATAAGGCAAGGAGAATTCTCAGTAGTGTCAGGATCACACAAAAATTTTGGGTAGAGGCAATTGACACTACAAAATATTTGGTAAATAGGTCTCCTTCATCAACACTAGTCGACTCAAATACATATGAGGTATGGTTTGGTAAGAAGCCTCCACTTTCACATCTCAAAGTATTTGGTTGTGATGCATTTGTGCATGTTCCCAAGGATAAGAGGCACAAGATGGACAATAAAGAAATCAAGTGTATCTTCATCGTCTACAAGGATACAATGAAAGGATATAATATTTGGAATCTCTTGTTGAGGAAAATAGTGTAGAGTCAAGATGTATTCTTTAGGAAAGTTGGAGGAACTTCCAATTCTATAGGGGTTCAAATGGAGAGAGAACCAAAGAAGTTGGTGTTTGAACTAAATAACAATGAACATGATTCAAATGAGTCAACTAAATCAGATGAATATGTGGAAAAACTAACTATGGTTGTAAGCAGGTATGAACAATTAAGAAAACAAGATAAAAGGTATAGTCCACCCAATTTTCATTATGCATTTGTGTTATATATCACTAACAAGGAGCCCAAGTTGGTTAGGGAGGAAGTTGAATCGACAGAGGGTAAAATCTGGAAGTATGACATGGTCGAAGAAATGGAATCCTTGCACAAGAATGATACATGATATTTGGTCAACCTACCTAATGGAAGGAAACTTGTCAGTAGCAAGTGGGTGTTCAAGAAAAAGTTAAACTCACTAGGTCAAGTCGAGAAATTAAAACCTCGGTTGGTAGTGAAAGGATATTCCCATGTCGAAGGAGTTGACTTTAGTGGTATTTTTTCCCCTATTGAAAAATTAACTTCCATTAGAGTACTAATGTCTCTAGTTGCAAAATTTGATCTTGAAATAAAGCAAATGGATGTGAAGATAGTGTTCATACATGGGGACCTAGAAGAAGAAATATACATGAAATATCCTGAAGGATTTGCAGTAAAGGGAAAGAAAGAGTTGGTGTGCAAATTGAAGATATCTCTTTATGGTCTAAAGCAATAGCTAAGGATGTGGTATCAAAATTTTGACACATACATCCCTATTTTAGGATTTGTGAGAAGCAAGGTTGATCACTGTGTATACTCCAAGGAAGAAGGTGGGTGTTTCATATGTGAAGCTTTGTATGTCGATGACATGTTGTTGGTGGGAAACAACATGGACACAATAAATGAGGTGAATATGTAGTTGTTCTCCAAGTTCAAGATGAAGGATCTTGGTGCAGCAAAATTCATTATAGGAATGGAGATCAAGAGAGATCTGACAATTAGAAATATTTGGTTGAATCAAAGGAAGTACATTGAAACAGTCTTAAATTATTTCAACATGTAGCATTGCAAACTAGTCAAGGTGCCAATTCCTATGGAGCAATGCTAATTGATGAACAATGTCCAAGGACACATGAAGAAATAGAGGACATGCCACATGTTCCCTATGCAAGTGTTATTGGTAGTTTGATGTATGTGATGGTCTGTACTTTACCAGACATTGCTCATGTAGTGGGAGAATTGAACAAATACATGTCAATACCTAGGAAAGAGAACTAGACCATTGTCAAGAGAGTATTCAAGTGTTTGTGTGTCACAAAAGATTATGCTATATGCTACCAAGGGAAACCTGAAGCTAGCAGGGAAGTAGAATTACATGTATTTTTCAACGTCGACTAGATTGGATATCTGGATCGACGAAAATAAACCTATGGATATATGTTCAATATGTTTGGTGGAGAAGTTAGTTGGATGAATAAGACATAGACGGTCATATCATTTTCTACAACAAAATTTGAATACATGGAATCCACTCATGGAAGAAAAGAAGTAGTATGGTTGCATTGACTATGTTCATGGATCGGGTTTGAGTAGAGAGTTATGAATATAAATTGGGACATTCAAAGAAAAATATTTATGGCAAGGAAACCAACATACCATTCTAGGACAATTCATATTGATGTACAATACCATTTCATGAGAGACATCGTAGAAAGAAAGAAGGTATTGTTGGAGAAGGTAGACACTTTGGAAAACATAACAAACTCTTTAACCAAGTCTGTGAGTGTTGTGAATTTCTCTTGGTGTAGAGAGTCAATGAGAATTATTTCCCCGGGTCAGTGAACACATGTTCAGGTTCTCCTACATCAGTCAGAAGACAACAAGTGGGAGAATGTTGGGTTGTCATATTATTTAAAGTGAAATAATTGTCAGCCAACTTTTTGGTCAAGGTGGATTGACTAGGTGATAAGTCAACCAACGAGTTAAGTTGAGTCTATGGTTATGTTGAGGTCAAAGTGATCAACTGTGAATTTGAATTTGAAGTGATCAACGGGAATTCAAAATTTCAGCCAACAGGAGGTCGCGTGGAAACCAACTGAACACCAACTAGAGGTTGACTAGTAAACCAATTGAAGTTGACTATAACAGAATCCCAAGATTCTCAAGATTGCAACCAAGCGTCTACGTGGATTTGTAACCATTTTTAGCCACCATGATTTAGGTTTTTGCATGATGTAAATCCTATAAATAAGGTGCATTGTAATTGTATTAAGTTGATCTTCATGTTAGGGTTGTTGGTCATGTAGATGTAAGTTGTATTGGTTGCAAGGTTGTTCTTATGGAAAGCAAGAGATTATGATGGAAATTGTGTCTTAGGTGTAGACCAAGGTTAGACATATAACTCTTTATTCAATGAATGAATAAGACAACAAGAGAGAAAGATGCTCAAGGAATGTTGATTTTCCAGTTTGGGTTTCCAGGGTAAAATATTTGTGTATTGTGTTTGTCATTTATTTATTGTTTAAACCTTTATTCTCTTTCCTAATTGGTTTAGTGTGGGTGTTTATTTATTGACACCCTAGACCATATTCTTGATAATATTTAAAGAATCCCTAAAAACAATCAGATTATATAAATTTAAGAATTTGGATATGATCAAATCTTAAAATAGAGCATATGATTCTACTAGATTATTGGAAAGCATGCCAATATTCCATGAGAAGGTATTGACCTGTTGTCCCTCAGGGATAAAAATGACACCCCCCCCCCCGCCACACACACACACCTACCACCGCTGATTTATTCTTGTAAGAAACATTGAAGCATAGGAGAAAGGAGAGTTAATCTGCTCTCCAAGTCTTAAAATATTCATGGTTCATACAAAGCTACTAGCTTGATATTGTAGATATACACCTTTCACTAAATTTGGGGTGAGAGTAAGAAATGTGAAATTGATCAAGCCACATGTCTTCATATTTTTCCATCAATTGAGGAGAGGAAAGAAAAAAAAATTATAATTGATGTGTTCATTCCAAACAGAAATGACTCTACTTGCCACCAAATCCAGCTTGGTTGATTATTAATGGAAGATTTCTTGATTCCTTACTAACCACAACTTCTAGAAAATATATTTGGGCAAATAACCCCACACTTGTTTAAGGAGAGGTTTATTTTTTAAGGATCACATGTATAGATTGCACCATCTGTCAAATAATCCTTTCCAATTGTTTGACTTTTGGTATCTATGCTCCAACCCCCAAGTTGCCCGCTTCCATACTTGATTTACAAAACTACATTCCATGAAAAGGTAATGATTTGATTCAATATTATTCATGTAGAGAACACATAAACATGGACCTTGTATCCCCCTCTTCATCACATTTTAATATGTCAATACCTTCCCATGCGCCAAGGTCCAACAGAAGATGCTTATTTTTGAAATTCCATCTCAGCTAGATTTTTCCCCAAATTGAAGATCTAAGAGAGAGGAAGTCCCTCCAATTGATGTGCATAACCTTTATTGATAGATTAATTAGTCATCCCCCAACTTATTTGATCCAAGGAAATCAAACTTAAGGGTATGTAACCATTCATGGAGCCTTGTGTATCCAACCATTCTTTTAAAGGTTGAAGTTCTTGAATCAAATTTAAAGGATGATTTCCAATAATGTTTTCATTACACCAGTCAATTTGTTTCCCATTTCCAGGGACCCAAGGGATTTTTTATTTAATTAAAGGAGTGGAAAATTTCAGCAACTTTCGTTTTAGAACCCTTCCCTTGTTGTGGGTTCTACCTATAAACATTATTTCCTCATTCCCATGAAATATTTTTTTATGTAAGTTCTACCTATAAACATTATTTCCTCATTCCTATAAAATATTTTTTTATGTAAGATTGTTTTTCACCAATAATATTTCCCTATAATAAAACATCAAAGGAGCTTGGCTCCCATTGCAAGATTCATCAAGATAAGATAGTAAATGGAAATTAATTAATGATAATTAAAAATAATATAGGAGTAATTAAGGGATATTTAAAAATAATTAGAGATAATTTTGATTGGGAAATAATGCATTTTAAATGTACACTCTCTACTCCACCTCACCAAAATGTACACTAAAACATTTGTATATTTTTATAAATATGTATATATATATATATATATAATATGATACTTATTGTTCAAGGTGAAAAGAAGAAACAAATGACTATTATTCATCACATGTCACCAAAATGTACACAAACATTTGTATGTTTTTATAAGTATGTATATATAGTAAATATGATACTTATTGTTCAAGGTGAAAAGAAGAAACAAATGACTATTATTCATTACATGTCATCATGAACACGTGGTATTTTTTTTCCATTTGTTAATCTCAACCACCAATTACAATATTATTTCCATTATCTCAACACTCTTTTAGTAACATGAATATAACAACAAAATTCAAAACATTTTTGTTTGTTATTTTATTATAACTTTTGCTTGTCTTTATGTCCCTTTAATTAAATAAACATATATTAATATATTCTATAACAATATTATTTTGGCTTATATTAAATATTTTGATGTTTCATAGACTAATTCTGACTTTGTTTTAAGCATTAAAAATGTAACATACCTATCTTCCAAGTTAAGTCACATTATTGCAAAACTATTTAACATAATTTGATATAATTAAAAAATTTCATGCATGCATCGTGTCAAAAGACTCATGCATCTAACAACATATTATAAATCTATAAATGTGATTGTTCAAGCAAAACAACAAACACACATTATTCAATAAAAATCATTTACACAACAAGCTAAAATAATAAACATATCATAAGACTTGTATTTTTATTAAAGTGACCAACTGGTTGTGTATGAAGGGCGGTCCTTCCAGCCATAGGCTTTGTTGTTCCTTTTCTCTCAACAATAGTGTAATACCCCTAGGAAAAACCCCAATTGTAAATGTACATATAGGCTGGTGAGCTAGGATATTTTTGCCTAGAGTGACTTTGTATATATGTTTTGAGGCTAGAGTGTCTGTGTGGTTATTAGGATTGAGAGCCCAGATACAAAAAGGATAGTGAACTTATTAATATAATATGTAATTCCTATCCATTGGATGTAGCTTGGGTGGTTGGGAGGAATGATTGTTACCCTCCCCACCCAAGTTCAATTCCTTGTAAGTGACATGGTATGCCCTTAAATGGAATGTTCTGAAATACCCACCCTCCCTATGTGTTCTCTTGCGGATTCCAAGGAGGTTTACATGGACATAGCAAGCTTCCGATATCTGGTGTCGTG
>SNQJ01S0058869.1:0-12890 GCA_010110895.2 Picea sitchensis | reverse complement strand
CATTAATAAAATGCATCACTACTGCAAACCAAGTCTGACGAAAGAGTATGGGGGGATAGAAATCCACTAGAAGGGGAAAAGGGGCTAAGAGTCTAGGAAGATGGGCTAATCCAAGGGGGCTTAAGCCCAAGGGAATATTATATTAATATTTCCTAAAGTTCAAGATATATAACATTTTATCCTAAGTTTCTAAGGATGAGAAATGTATCACCAAGTGGAGGCAAGTGGGGACAAGGTAGTTCCCAACATGACAAGTGTCAAGTTGGGAACATGCAAATATAAAGATGGGAAATAGTGTATTTTCCATCATTCTGACCCTCATTCTCTCATTACTCTTTTGCTACGTATCTTCCTGCCATCATCGCCCGTACCTATACTTGGGATCTACAGAGCTGATATTAACTAGTGAACTTGGGTAATTTGAGCTAAAGAAGCATGTTTTCAAGCTTGTGTGTATGTAGAAGAAGCAGGTTATCAGACCTGTGTGCATTTTGAAGAAGTGGATTGTCGGGCTCGTGAGAATTATCTGCAGGTGAGAGAATTGTTGGGAATTGTTTCCCTATGTACTAGGAAATAGCTACATAGATATGAGACTTTACGTTTGGCATGTTGTTGAATCCCTCTAAGGGAAGTGGGATAGTCGAAGGATTATTCATCAGAGAAGGGGTACACTTCCTAGGATGGGACAAGTTGTGGGAAATGAGAGGTTGTAGGCTAGTTGTAGTAGTTGAACCTTGACATGATTTTTATTGTGTTGGTTAGACCTTAGTTTGGCTTAAAAATCCTTTCCTGTTGGATTTTCTAGCCTCGGCTCAGGGATTAACTACTTTTGAGAGTTTATGAGAAAGAAACTCTATGGTTGGGAGGAACATCTGAGTTCTGTATGCAATTGGTGATTTTCCACTAAAAGATAAGTGTTATTTTATATGTTTTTATGTGTCAATTATTGTGCGTATAGTAAGTTAATTTTGTTATGATTAATTGTACATATTTATGCATGAATGGTTCGTTTTTAGAACTACATATTTGTAGCATATGTAGGGAAATTAGGTAATGAATGGTATTAGAGCCAATGTTTTGAATTTTCTAGTAATGAGAGACATTACTTTATGGTATCTGAGAAAATAAATTTTGTGTGGCATGTCCAAGCTTGGGGTTGGGGACATTACATTATGGTATCAGAGATCTAGGTTCAATATTGAACCTACCTGGACTATTGGTCAGCACACATAAGCTGAGATTACAGAAATTAAATTTCAGAGGGTGTTTGCAACATGTTTGTTAAAATTATTTCCAAGAAATAGGAAGAAATTCATGAGGAATTTGAAAGAATTGAACCCTGGGATTAAAATTCCCAATTTTAATCTCAGTTTGGGTATTTTCAGGCCCAGAATTGGTTGAGTTGCAAATTTTGGAGTTAAAGTGAAGCCATGGCGAAATTGGGAAAAAAATCTCAAATTTCTAAGAAAAATCGATTGAAATTCGTGCCCATCATTCATTCATGGATGTAATTTGTTGTGTGTAGGGACGAAAATTGGCCGCGTTAAGCTTAATTTCATATTTCCATGGTGTCTTGGGAAGAAATTCAAAAATTACATATTTCTGGAAAAATTCAAAATTGGGGAAAATTTGGGTATTTTTTCGTACATAATGTGGCGATGAAGTGGAGGTGACATGGAATTCCATGGCAGTAGGTCCATGGTGGAAGGTCCATGGTGGAAGGTGCACAGTGGCAGTTGGTGTCAGGTGATGTGGGGGTTGCTTCAGATAGGTGTATAGTGAATACCATAAACCACTGTCACATGAGGGCGAAGTGATTTTGTCTTTCGTCCCTTTACCATGCGACACCACTTAATTTTTACAATATTCCTAACAAAATATATTATGTAGAATAGAAAATATCTAGCAATAAATGACAGAATAATAATGTTGTATCCATAAAAGTATCATAAGAACATCGTATTAACATCATAATAATCACCAGGAAGAGAAACTTTATTATGATAGCAATGTTCACTTTCCTTTTCGAGGAGGAAACATCTAGCAAAGCAGATATCTATTACAATAACCTCTAAGACAAAAAATTTCATACCCTCAACTCTTATTTATACTAAATCTATCTACCCTAAGAACAATCTAGAGGAAGATCTTCTAGAAGTAGAAGCTTCTATTAGGTATTCTTACATTTGACTTATTCTTCCTTACTTCTAGGCCTTATTAATATTGGAATTTATTACATGGAAAATATATTATTCTACCTACATGAGGAGTTAGGGATTTTAGGTCCCTAACATGCCCTCCCCCTTAAAAACAATTCTTGTTCTCAAGGCTTGAGATGAGGAAATTGTTGCAGAATGTTAGCTAGCTCCCGGGTGGAATATGTTGGAGTCGTGTCTTTCCATTTTACTAACACTTTCTTGATGGTTTGGTGATGGAGACGATGCTAATGCTGATCCAAAACTTCTTGGTGCTGCAACCATATGGATCCTTCTTCATCCAACTCAAGAAGATTGGTTTGAGTTTGGCACTTAGTTTTGATCACCTTCTTTAATCATGTGACATGAAAAACAAGATGGATCTTAGAATGACTTGGAAAAGCTAATTGGTAGATGACCTGTCCCACGCGTTTGAGAACTGTATATGGACCATAAAATTTAGGTGCAAGCTTCTAGAAATGGTCAACCTTGAGTGAAGTTTTCTTATAAGGTTGCAATCGAAGAAACACTTGGTTCCCTTCAACAAATTGATGTTCAGAAAGACCTCGATTAACTTGTTTCTTCATGTCATTCTGAGCTATCACCAAATTCTCTTTGAGGGAATGGAGAATATCTTCTCGAACTGTAAGAGTGTGGTTAACCTCTTGAACCGTAGAGATTCTTGGAACGTATGAGACAAATGAGAGTGGATTTTGTCCATATATGACTTCAAAAGGAGTCATGCGAGTAGTTGTATGGTTAGATGTGTTGTACCACCATTCATCTAGTGGAAACCATTGTGCCCATTGAGTTTTCCTTTCATATGAAAAACACCACAATTAGGTTTCCAAACACTTGTTGACCACTTCATTTTAGCCATCAGTCTGAGGATGATAGGTTTTGTTGAGCTACAATTGGGTTCCCTAGAGCCTAAAAAATTCTTGCCAGAAATTTCTAGTGAAAGTGGGATCTTTGTCAGAGACAATAGAGTGAGGCATGCCATGAAGCTTGAAAATGTTATCCATGAAAATTTGATCCATTATGGTTGTTGTAAATGGGTTTTTAAGAGCACAGAAAAGAGAATATTTGGAAATACGATCAACTACCACCATGATGACTGACTTATTATCCAATTTAGGCAAGCCAACAATGAAATCCATAAAGATATCCCTCCAAATAGAGGGTGGAATCGAGAGTGGTTGTAGCATGCCTGGAGCTTTGATTGTTTCATTGCAATACATCACATTCTACCACGAAGGTGCGAACATCATGTTTCATTCCCTCCCAGAAAAAAGATCTTTTGACTCAGTGATAGGTTTTGGTAAACCCTGAGTGCCCAGTTGTGGGTGAATCATTTAGCTTAGAAAGAACCATGGATTTAAGTTGTGAATGTTTACTTAAATACAGATGTCCTTTTTTTTGCAACTCATCATTGTTCCAAGAGTACCTCGGGGATACTAGAGAATTTCCTTGCAATTGGTGGATCAAACTTGAAATTTTGGGATATTGCATCCATTCTTGGCGAATGGCTTGGATTTAATCAGGTACAATGAAAGACAGAGAAAAAAGGGACCCTTTGTCTTCATACTTTCGCGAAAGAGCATCAACAACCACATTGTATTTTCATTTCTTTTAAATGATCTCGTAATCATATCCAAAGAGCTTAGTCAACCATTTATTTTTCTCCGGGGATGAAATACGTTTCTCTAGAAAATACTTAAGGCTCTGATGATTTGTCTTAATTTGGAAGTGTTTCCCCAATAGATAAGGGCACAAAATATCCATTGCATGCAATATAGACAACATTTCCTTTTCATAAATGGATTGTCCCAAATGGAACTATGAAACTTGTTTGATGGTGAAGTCCAAAGGTTGGCCATATTGCATAAGGACTGCACCAAATCCTCTCGCTAAAGCATCACATTCCAGGAAAAAGGTATTTCTGAAGTCGGGAAGGGCCAAGATAGGAGTGGTGCACATAGCCTCCTTCAATGCTTGGAAGGATTGATCAGTTGTCGGAGTCCAAGTGAAAGCATTCCTTTTAAGGAGATTCATGAGAGGTGCTACAATGTTTCCATAATTCTTGACAAACTTGTGATAATAAAATGTTAAACCCAGAAAACCAAACAATATTTTGAGTCTTAGGTCGAGGTCAATCCTGCATTGCTTCAATTTTCTTTGGATCTACCCTGACACCATATTTTCCAACAATATGACCCAAATAATCCACTTCTGAGGATCCAAAAGAGAATTTAGATTGCCTGAGGAAACATTGGTGATGAGAAAGTAGATGGAGAGCTTTATCCACATAAGCAAGATGGGTGGTCCATGTTTTACTATAGATGAGAATATCATCAAAGAAAACTAAAAAAAAATGAGAGAGAAAAGGATGGAAGACATTATTCATGAGGTTTCTGAAGATGGATGGAGACTTACATAAGCCAAAGGGAATGACCAAGAACTCATAGTGGCCCTCATAAGGTCGAAAGTAAGTCTTAGGAATGTTAGCATCTTTCATACGTATCTGGTGATAGCTATAATGAAGATCAAGTTTAATAAAATATTGGGCACCACTTAATTCATCCAAGAGATCATCAATGACATGAATGGGAAACTTGTCTTTGATGGTCAGTTTGTTGAGGGCACAAAAATTAGGACACATGCACCAAGAGACTTATTTCTTAAGGACCATGACCACAGGAGAAGAATAGGGGCTAGTACTAGGATGTATAACACCCATGGTGAGAAATTCTTGGACAATTTTCTCAATTTCATTTTTATGTGCAAATGGATGGCGGTAGGGACAAACATTGGGAGGAAGGATTCCAGGGACGAGAGGAATGGAATGATCATGAACACCACGGGAAGGGGGGATTCCTCAGAGAGTAGAAAAAATAGATTGATGTCAACCATCCCCAAGGAAGACCACTTACTAGAGCACAATGTCAACCACCAAGGTGAAAGCAAAAGGCATAATGTCCAAGTATATATCATGAAATATAGAGAAATCTAAGATACAACATACTCAATTAGATTAAATATTGAAGTGATGATCACCATAATACTGGCGTGTACCTCATGGACCAAGGCCCACTGCCTTCTAGAAGTCAGCCGATGTGGTCGATGCCATCTCGAAATATGTGACCATTTGTCGTGGTGAGAGGGTTTTCCAACTATGCAAAAGGGTATTGTTGGTTATGTAGTCTCTTGACACTCCATATCTACAACCTAAGGGCCTTGAGACATAATCTCCTTAGTTATCCACAAAATGGGTATAACACATTACATTCTCACATACCCTCATAAAAGTGTAAGTGTGTTCTTGCACACTTGTATGAGGGTAGGGACCATGTGAAAAAACATTTCAAATGCATGCTTTCTCCTCCCTACCTGAAGTGTACACTTTATATATGTTGGAACAGGGGCAGACCCAAGGTTCAACACTTAACAAAACACCCAAAAAATCCCAACTACTGACCCTTTCAGCAACACGTGCGAAGCAGGCGAAGTCTCACCCGAGGTAGAACCAGGGTGGGTTATAGGACATAGGTGTCTGTAACCAGGTTGGGACATGAATTTGTGATAAGAGAACTTCCCAAAATATTCTATTAATGCTTAGGAAGTGAACATTCATTAGTTTATTAACCTCATTAACATCATAGAGCATAATCAAAGACATATAAGCATTGTAGCAACAAGTGATTATGCACCCTGCTCACTTAGCATATGAGTTAAGTCTAGCATTCATTTACCCTTAATCATAAGTAAAATACTTAAGAAAATAAATATATATTCATTACACATCATAATATGCACTAAGAAATGCATAACAGAAATAACATTGTACAAAGCAAACCATGAGACACCAGATATGCATGGTTCACCCCAGGGTGGAGCTACGTCCACAAACTGCTTCACCTCTTTATTATTCGCCAATATTAGTCACTCATGTGCACTAAGACATAGAGTCAAACTTCACACAAGACAAGAGATCTACACACTAAGCACTAGATCCTCCTTCTTTACCCCCCAAAAATAGGTCAAATGCACAGAGCCACAATCTCTTATCACAACACCTAGCACCTATTACAAAATCACAGTCGAGCACAAAGCCTCGACCACATACATTCCTTCACACAAAAAACTTATGTTTCTTAAAGAACTCCCCCTTCTACACTACATTCCTCTTTATTTGTACTTTACAAACCCTTACAATAAGGCTTAAACATGGGGAAAACCCATGGGCCGACATCCCATAAACCTATTAAAAAACCCTAGAGGACCCCTTAATGGGTCCACATAACCCTCAAAATAGGTGAGATCCACAATCTTAGCTCTGCCTGGGCGCTCCTACATCGACCAACGTGTCCAAGTCCAAAATTGGGCCAAAACTGACCAAAGTTTCCCCAAAACTTGGACGAGGGCCAACAAGCCCCCAACACTCACTTGTGACTCGTCCCAAGTCACTCGGGTCTAGACAATGCTACTTCAAAAGCCTTGATATTAACTCGATATGCTTCTACTTGTTGCCTCGCCTGATCCTCCTTCTCAACGAGCTCTTGAACTGTCTGCTCTGTAACAAGCCCTTCCAGGTATTGTTCTATTGTTGTAACTACTTGATCTAAGTGTGAACCCTGGCTATCAATCTCCTTGAACACCTTGTAAGCTTCATCCTCCACATGTTGTAACTTCTGTGTTAATTCCATCACCTTACCCTCGAGGGAAGTGATCTTCTACTATACTATGCGTTGCTCCTGGGATCTCTTCATCCTTTCCACTGCTATGAGTAGATTCATCTATGCCTGAAATGAAAATTCTTGTTGTTTTGCCTCCTGTAACTGAGATTCTAGCTTCTTTAACTCTGGATCCTCGACGAGGCGTTCATATGTCTGGGTGCTTCTGTCACTCAACTATTTACATGTCGAGGCGAGGGATTTTATACTTGCTATTGTTTTTTTGGCAGTCTCCTCCCTCTAGTCACGCACCTCCTATGGGGTGCTCGGCACTGCTTAGGCCTCTAGTTCAGCTATCCTAGCCTAAAACTGCTAGAGGGTCTCTATGAGATTCGCTACTTGAGCTTCGATAGGTTCTTACTCCTCCTATACCAAGACTGGCACATAGAAACATGCTTTACTTACTACTTCTTTGACCACGGCTTGCTCTGGGAGAAGCTACTCTTTTTCCTTCTGTAGTTGGGCTTCGCCAGATCTCTTTTCCTCCTGAAGCTTCACCTGAATCTCTTATTTCTCGCTTTCATAGGCATCTACATTGTCCTATGTTGCACGCAGTTTTATTAGGACTTTGTATTTCTCCTTTTGTAGGGATTCTATAGCCTTCTCCTTCTCTTCCTAAGCTCTCTGGAACCGAGATTATATTTTGTCGGCAAGCCTTCTTAGCTGGGATGTTCTTTCAGCGATCATTTCTCTCTGTTCCTTTATGTATGCCTTCAAACCTGCCTCCAATACTTCGACCTGTCTTGGAGGTATTCCTTTAAGGTTGACCTCAACACCCAAGTTGGGGCTAGCCTATAGTGTTGCGGGGGTGGGAAACTTGATGTTATATTGGGGGAGGGTGATCTAATACCCTGTTTCACCTTGTGGAGTTTGTTTGTCCTCCAAGTCTATGGTCTGTGATGAGGAAGGTGCAAATGATGTAGTAGGCATTGCACGGACCAAGCAAACAGCCTCCTGCACTTCTTTCAACTCCCTTTCAATCCTTTCATATAACTCTGCATGTTTCTCTTCGTATCTATGTAGCATGTCTTTAGAGGTGTCCTCCATAGCTACGTGGACCAAAATAATGTCATCCTCAGTGAGAGTGGCTTCCAACTATGACTTATTGGCACCCATCTTCTTCCTTACTGAAGGTTTCTTCGGATTAAATTTCCTCTTTTGTAGCGTCACTGTCCCAATAGGGGGATATTCAAGTGGTGTAGCTTTGCCTCCTCCTTGATCTTATTCTCTTTCATCTCCTCCTCCCTATCCTTCTGCTTTGTCTTCTCCTCTTCCTGGCAAGCCAGACCCATTATCTCTAGAAGTTTTCTCTTCATCCTCTTCATCACTCTCTATGTCCTAGACTTCAACTTGCCTTTTTTTCTTCTTTGTCCCACTAGACTGTCCGACATGTTCATCTCACGTAACCATCGGGCTTCCTATAGTGTCAGTGTCAGATACCAATGCATCGACTATAGGTACAAGAAATTCTTTTGGCCATTCCTTCATAATCTGTTCCATATCTTCATCTGCAAGCTTATAGTATGACTGTAAGCTTTCATGGTGCTCATCTCTTCACGCAGTGATGTAAATGAAGTTGCGCTCAGTGCAGAACTTCTCTATGGGCCGATACTGATGCAAGGTATGCAGTTTCATATGAGGGAATGCTTCAATGGAGACTTTCAAATACTGATAGTACCTGTGAAACGTGACATTAGACTGCCACAGCTTCGTCATGTCATTGGTATACCACAGGGTGGAAAAATTAGTCGCTAGGGGATTTGTAGGTTCAATATCTGAGAAAGTAGCTCCTTCAAGCATCTACCAATCCACAAATGTGATCAATATGATCAAAAAACTGTAGTGGAACTCATATCCTAAGTCCTAGGCTTCATGGAAATCCTTTTCTAGCTCGTTGACAAGGTAGGTCGCCCAGTTCATCTGCAGGCCCTCCAAACACTTTTTTGTGAGGTCCACCATGAACTCGGTGACCTGTGTGGGGTGGTTCTTCCTCACTAGCTTGTCAGCTAAGAGTTGAAAATTAAGGTGCACTATGCCATCCTGTATGGAGGCTACCTTGTAACCTCGCTTCCCCTTTTCTACCTCTCCATAGGATTCTTTGATGTGTTGTGCTAAAGATCGGTATGAGGTCTTCCCTAGATAGAACTGATGTGGGTCAGGACTCTTCAACTTAAACTTGTGATCCAGTTGATCATCACTAGATCCAAAGTAATTCTTCTATCTAACCATAGATATCCACCATGATAGCACGACAAAAGGATTTTAACACAAGAGTTAACCTCCTAATGGAAACAAAAATGGGGAATCTTCATTACGTTTAATACGGTTGACTATGCCAACCCCTTGATCCATGGTTGTGGGACGAGGTGAGGTTTCTTTCCAGTTCTCTTCGTTAAGTAATGGTGAGGAGATAACATAGCATAGTTCTTCTGGTCTTCTAAGTTGAAGCCACTATGCTTCAACAGTGGGATCTTCCCTAACTGACTACCTACTATGTGAATTCCTTTTGAAATGTATGCAGTGAACATGGAGTACATGAAATCACAAGGGATACTATCACAGTTAATAGATTCATCCAGAGGAATAATATATTTAGGCAGGATCAATGGGATCTGCTTCCCATTAGCTAGATCACCGCGGTGCTTACTTATTTGTTCAGTTACGGGGTTGATGCGGGTGGAATGACATCCAATCGAAGGGGAAGCCTGTAGTCCTCTAGTCAATGATGCTTGAATACCTCTGGATACAAGTTTTTCGGCCATTAGATTCCTAAGAACTTCCTTGAAACATCTCTCAAGGTTGTTGGGTTCACCCAACACTCTAGCTTTTAACATACAATGGGTAGACAAACAGACAGGTGGGGTATACTTTCAGATAAAAATAGGAAGCTCAGTTTGACACTTGGACAATTATCTTCTTAGCTCAGTTAGTCATGGGTAGAAAAAAGTGGTCCCAGTGCAACGATCGACGAGTTAAATAAGCGGGGCGGTCATGAGGGATCTTCCAACGGACAAGATTTAGAGTTAAATGCTTCATTAATGTAAATCTAGTCATTATGGCACGGTCTCAACGTCCAAAAGCAGTACATAAACCCATAAATGTGTTTCCTAACCATTCTGGAGTGTCATTCTAATGATCAGGGCACCTCCAATGGTTATATAACTTTGCCAAGGCGAAGTATAAATCTGCGTAGATGTGTTGTTCCATCAAGGTTCAAACCCTGCAAACCTGCCTCCTGCGAGGTTCCGGTCTGTGAAGTCTTCCATCTGGTTTCTATAACTTCTTGTAGCTTTTCCAACTTAGCCTTCTTTTTATTGAGCTTCCTTTCCTTATTTCCTTTTATCTGAGTCTCTTTAACTATTTCTGGAACCCTCTTTCCATTTGTATTCTTATCTTTCCCTAGCGTAGTGGCTTCGCACTGTCGAGGTACCCTCAAAGGTTCTAAAGTTAATATCCCTTTTCTTAACACTTCCTGCATGGGAACACTTCTCTCTTGGATAGATAGGTCCTTCAAGCCTTCTTGCATTCTTTCAAACTTGATAGCTAATTCTTTTACTTTTTGTCCCCCCTACGTTGTTACTTTTCTTTGTTGCTTCGACTTATCCTCTCATTCTTCTCTTAGTTGGTCTATTCTCATAGCCATAAAATCCCTTAATTCTTACTTTTTCTTTTCTCTAGCTTCTTCCTCTTCTTTCCTTTTGATTTGATCCTTCTCAATCCAAGTTTTACCTAATAAAAGTGGGAAAGGGTCATTTTCCTCAACAAACCTAATGAGTTCAAATTCTTCTTCAGTTGATGTTCCATGAACAATAATAGGTATAGTAGTTACTCTTCCATATAAAGTTATCATCTTTTCCTTAAACAAGTCTATCCTTCCTAAAGAAGGTACCACAGTAGGCTTTCCCAAAACTTCCCAAGTTTCTTCTATCATAATATTCACTTGTGTTTCTTCATCCAAGACTATATTGTCTATGTAGAAGTCTTTTATTCTTGCACTTATGCATTCTTTTTTTCTTCCAGGATTTCTGGTAAACTGACATCTTTATGAACATTCATCGCTTCTTCCAACTATAATAGCATAGTTTGAACTTCCTCTGACCTTTTCTCTTTATTACTTTATAACATACCCTTAGTCTCTTGACTCTTTTCATAATTTTCTTGTCTTATGTCCCTCCCTTTAACTTTAGCAATAATCCTTGGACAATCCTCAACCTCATGACCAACAACCTTACAAAAAAGACAAATAGGGCCTACCCTAGGGAATTCCTTAGCAAGATGTCCTGACCCTCTGTAGTTATAACACAAAATTCAATCCTCTTTTTCTCTTAAATGTTCCCTAATCTTTTTTGTACTACGCACTTCCCCTAGGATCATAGTGTTGGACCTGCAATCTGCAAAAATTCTTTCTAGGTTCCCGCATCCACTTGTCAGTCCAAAAACTCTTTCTATGCATATGAATAACATATATTTCTTCATTTCCATTAAATTTACTTGAATCAACTCTTTCTTTCAACTGCACCCTAACCTTCAAACTAGGAAAAAATATATTAAACATACTTAAATTCATGATTTCAAAACAAAAATCTTCACTTATCTTCTTTTTACCAAATCACAAATCTTACCTCTTTTAGGATCTTACCTCTTTTCTTTAGAACAACTTACTTTCTTAGCACAAAGCTTCACAAGTCAAGTAGAGTATTGTGCACTTCAGCAACAGACCTACGCACACAGATTTTCTTTTTCTTTACTTCAAATCCCAGCAATCATAGTTTTAGGTCCCATAAATGAAACCATTTGTTGTCACAGGGGCAGATCCAGGGTACACCGCTTAACAATGCACCAACAAAACCCCAACTACCGGCCCTTTCAACAACACCTACGAAGCAGACGAAGTCTCACCCGAGGTAGAATTAGGGGGGGTTACATGACGCAGGTATATGTAACTAGGTTGGGACACGAATATGTGATAAGAGCACTTCAAAGAATATTATATTAATGCTTAGGAAGTGAACATGCATTAGTTTATTAACCTGATTAACATTACAGAGCATAATCAAAGATAGATAAGCATTGTAACAAAAAGTGATTATGCACCCTAAGAATTTATCACTATGAGTTAAGTCTAGCATTCAATTATCGTTAATCATAAGTAAAAAACTTAAGAAACAAAATATATATTCATTACACATCATAATAATGCAATAAGAAAATGCATAACAAAAATAAAACTGCACAAAGAAAACGATGAGACACCAGATATACGTGGTTCACCCCAGGGTGGGGCTGCATCCACAAACCACTCCGCCTCTTTATTATTCGCCAAGATCAGTCACTCCTGTGTGCTAAGCCATAGAGTCAAAATTCGTACAAGATAGTAGATATGCGCACAAAGAACTAGATCCTCCTTCTTTACCCCCCAAAAATAGGTCAAATGCATAGAGCCACAATCTCTTATCACAACACTTAGCACCTGTTACAAAATCACAATCAAGCACAAAGCCTCGACCACATACATTCCTTCGCACAAAGAACTATGTTTCGTAAAGAACTCCCCCTTCTACACTACATTCCTCTTTATTTATAATTTACAAACCCTTACAATAAGGCTTAAACCAAATATCTCTTGAATGCAATTTGAGCTTGAGTACCTAGTCTTTCTAGGCTTCTTGGCCATGCTTTAGGTTCTTCCTCCAGTGGAGTCTTTGATTTGGCACTGTCTGGAGCTAATTTGGATTCGCCAAGTGAATGATGTCAACCTTCTTGTGTCTGGTCACTGTCCACCATCAGTGATAAGATTTAGAACTTTGAAGTGTACTACTGGAGAAAGTTCCCCAGTATGGTCATCATTTTGTTATCACTCTATAATTTTCCCAAGGCTGTGGAGGCAGTCACAGAGGCAACATCAAAATCACTTCGAGTCTTGGATCTAGCCCTCCAAGACTTAGAGAGGGATCTCTCTGTT
>SNQJ01S0058868.1:20365-47280 GCA_010110895.2 Picea sitchensis | reverse complement strand
GGGGAAGAGAGAGTGGATGAGAGGAGAAGAGAGAGAGAGAGAGGGAGAGAGAGAGAGATAAATGGGGGGAGAGATATAGGAAGGAGATATTAAGTGAGCATTAGAGAGAGAGGGAGAGAGAAATATGGGGAGAGAGATAGGAAGGAGAGATTAAGTGAGCATGAGAGAGATCGAGAGAGCATGTGTGAGAGACAAAGAGAGAGTCATGGGAGACAAAGGGGTAGAGTGGGGGAGAGAGGGAGAGAAGGGGAGAGAGTGAGTGGGAGATACAGAGGGAGAGAGAGACAATGATGGGATATAGAGGGGGAGAGAGAGAAGGAGTGTGATAGAGAGAGAGAGAGAGGCATAAATGCAATGAAATCATAATACAAATTTTGGGACTATTAGATTCGATAATGAATTCTATAAGATTTTATTATGAATATTATGAGGGGGGGTATTCGGGGAAAGAGAGGAGGGGGAGTGGGGGATAGGGGAAGAGTGTTAGAGGGGGTCCTATCTACCCTTGGGCCCCTACCTCTCCTCAATCGTTAGCCCCTTCTATGTCTAGAAATATGCCTCCACTTAGGTCATAGCTCCATATAACCCTAGGCCCCCACCTATACCTAACCCATAACCCCCTCCACACATGATCCCTAAGCGCCTTATGCTCATACCTATTCTTGGGGGCCCCAAAAACCCTACACCTTCATCCTAGTTCTCTAACCACTACCCTATGCCTCAAATCACTTTCAATCCTAAGCCCCTAGCTCCTAGTTTTCCCCAAGCCCCTCCACACCCTTATTCCTAATGCTATATGAGACATGTAAAAAAAAATTGTATGTTACATTAAGAGAACGCACGTTCTCTTGTGAGAAAAAATAAATGAGGTCGGTCATTATGTATGTCTCATATTCTTGTCTAGCAGGAGTGTGCACACATTCTATGGATTTAGTGCATACACGTTCCAAGAATGCATATGTTCTCTTACTGGACAAGAATATGAGGAAAGAACAATTATCATCCTCTTTCTCTCCCAAAAATGCAACACCATCCTGACATGTGCACACAATAACAACAACAACAAATAGGTTTTTTGTTTTTTAGTGTCATTGGAATGGAAACTTTTTTCTTGTTTTGTAAATGGTAGGAAAAGTTTTGTAATTGGAAGACAATTTTCAGTGGAAACAATTTTTTTTTCTTGCTATGTATTTGGCAGGAAAATTATGTCTTGTTGTATAATTAGAAAGCAAGGTTTGGAAGGCACTTTTGGTCTTTTAGTGTACTTGGAAGGAATTTATTGTTTTGTTGTATAATTGGAAGGCATTTGTTGTCTTGTTTCATAATTGGAAGGTGTTGATCAACATTTGTTGATCAAAGTTCAAGCCCTTTAGTATTTTTTTTTGTATTTTTTTGTATATCCTATACTGAGTCGTTTCTTCACAAAATATGCATTACGTGAACATTGTTCATAGTCATCACAAGTTTGTAATCCCACAACCTATAAGTTTTCATTACCAACACTTAGTTGTTTTTCCAGTTTTCATGTCACCCATTATTCACTTATTATACTTAGCCATTTCTTCCATTTTTGGGACTCTCGTTATGGGGGAAAGTAATGTCTCAAAAGGTCCATGCCCTACAAACCCACAACCCACACTTCTACCCACTCCAAAATGACATGCGTACTTTCGCACCACACAAAATGGATCGATATGGTACTTATCTTATTTTTTATCACATATATGGGGGTTCCCCTCCCCCCTTCTCCCCTTTCATCTCCTACAACCCACATACCCTCATTCATCAAAACACACTCCATGTCACTCACTTTACACTTCCATACTTTACAAATTTTCATTCGTCGTGGTATGTAGTCAAATTCCCCAATAACATTTATGATCCTACCACCACATTATCTAATACACTTTATGAATTAATACCATTATTAAATAACATGATTCTCATAAAATCCTCGCCTTAAATACAAATAAATTCATGCAATTAACAATTTTGAACTAAGTGCTACATCATGTGATATCAAGGCAATACATGGAGCATTTAGTCAGAAATTAAATCCTTGATGTAAATTCTTGTTTCAACATAACCACCACCTACTCACTCAAATTAACTTATGCCAAGCATGTCAAATACGAAAGAATAATTCTATTGTGGAGACACTATTAACACATTGGGACGAGAGGACCGTTCATTCGAGTGGTTTGAAGCATTCAAATGGTACTAAGAGATTTCACCTAAAGAAAGGAATTCAAACAAAATTTGGACTTCTAGGATTGCATATGTCAGATGTATACCAAAAGTTTCGGATTTTAAAGAATTAGTTCTCTAGTGAATGGATAAGTTTAAAAAAGAGAAAAGAATAATTCAATTTCAAGGAAAAAAACCTATTTATTTAGTGCCTAGGGTTTTCAGGAGGATTCTTAGACTTCTAGAGCCTACCATGACATTTAAAATCTAAGAAGTTGATTCTTTCTTGAAGGCCAATGAGGGAGGAACAAATATCATGGACAATTTTCTCATAAACCCATTGGATTATTTTGGAAACGCTACCCAAATAGAGGTATGTTCACTTAAATACCTATATAAAGAGTTTGTGTGGTTGTTCTCTACAATCACTAGAAAATAATCCACAACTACTATCCTGAAATATGTGGTGTGTGTTCTTCACCACTCAGTCCATGAGGATTTCATGTTTGATCGGGCTTGTATTATCTCGAGGGAAGTTTCCCTTCAACCAGGAAACTTTTGAAAGACCAATAAATTATTTATGAGTTATTATTTAGTTTATGCAATTTCCTACTGTCACATATTTGAAGACTTTCCTCCAGAAAGGAATTTAGATTTGAGCAAGGATCCAGTTCAATTAAGGTATCCCACACTTTGGAAGAACAAAGCTCCATAACATTTTTATGAGGTACATAATTTTTTTTTATCCTTTTTCAAGAAGTTAGCTCATGGTCCTACCACATCAAGGTTTTCAATGGAAGTTGCTACCTTTCTAGAATGGAAATGAGTTTTTGAAACTTTGGATGACTTCAATTACATCAGACTCTACGATTTTTAGGGAAAACCTTATTTATTACCCTTTTATGTCTCCGACAAATTCTTTAAAATTGAAGTTTGAAAACAGTACAAATTTTGGGCACATTTATTCAATGAAAAGAGTAATAAGCAATTAATTCCACTACCCTAGAGAATTGGAGAAATAAATGTTAAGAATATCTTTCATTTGGATAATTTTAAGTTGAGGGAAATTCATTAAATCCACGGCTTTGGCCCTAATGAACTATTCATGGCACACATGTCTATAGTGGGATATGGTTTTTCATTCATCAAATCTACTCAATTGAAGGAAGGCGGAGGGGATAAGAAAAATCCTCTAGAATCTATCCCTGAAAAAAACCATGATGATATTGATACCTTGGCCAATAAAAAATACCAGTGTAAACAAAAGGGACAAACCACAAGAAGTGGTAATCCTAACCCCGACTCACCCAATTTATCACAGAGAATTTCTTCAACAAAGAAAAAAACTCAAGGACGCAGTCAAGAACAAAGAAATTCCCATTATAGAAACTCTAGTGATGGAGGGGACGAAGACCCTTCTAAAGGAGATATTGAAAAATCACACACCGCCCTTGTACATCCAAAAGAAAAAGAGAAATAGTTCAAAAGGTAGGACAAGAAGTACCTGAGTCTGAACCCATAGACACAGAAGTTGATTTTGTAATAGGAAATCCCAACTAGGCTAAGAAAAAATTGATTGACAACAGAGAAATAACAGAGGAATTTTCTTTTTAGGAGTGAGTAGTGTTTGAATAAGAGTCTATCTCACTACACCACACAACCTTCAATAAAAATTCAAAGAAATTGTTAGTTGAGAAAATTAATTTGAAAAATAAGAGAGTTGTTGAGAAATGGAATTCAAAAATTGATATTCAAGGGGTAATACCTTCTAAAGTTATGGAATCCCATGGATCCATAGGGGAATCTATAATATATTCAATTTATGAAATATAAAAATAAAACATGATTTTGAAGGAAAGAGTGAAGGAACTGGAGAACACTTTGTTTCCAAGACATTTATTTGTTGAGCCAATTGTTTCTATTCAACCACTTCGCAGTCTAGAAGACAAACTAGAGTCAAGTTCGATATTAAGAAGTTCTTCAAGCTTATTAACGACTATTAGAATGTACATTGGATATAACATTCAAAACAGAATTGATTTAATTATTGAAAAATGGGAACTGACAACTAGTTCAACTACACACTCTTCAAGGATTCTAAACTTTAAGGAATATCTCCAAAAATACTTGGACAATGATGAAAACTTTTATAAGGAAGTTTTCGATACTCTTTCTACTAAAGTCTCAAATATGAATGATGTGCATAGAAGAGAGAAAATTATTCCTTATAAAATTCAACTAAGGTAAATAAGTGCATGTTGGTTGAAAAGGATCAAGTGTTTAAGAGAAATACTTGTTGAATGTGACCCCATAAATACGAAAAGAAGTGATGTGTACCTAAATTTTTTTTATTTAACAAAAGAGTTGAAGGGCCCACACCTAATAATGGATTCAATAATGCTTTCCAGCGATCAATTACAAGAACAATTGGATGCCCTTAAAATTTCATGGGTAAGTGAATTTAACAACTTAACTAAATATTTAGAGGAAACAGTGGAGAAGTGGTTGATCAACTATGTGAATAAAAATGAAGATGTTGAAGATACACTTCACCAGCCGAGTTTTGATTTTAAAGATATTGAAAATGAATTGTTTGATACAAGAATCAAACATGAAACAATGGTTTCTACCATGTGAGAGTACATTGAACTATGGTGAAAGAATGCATTGATCAAAATAACTAAACTAAATCAACAGAAAGCAGTTACTACCGTTAGAGAGCCTCTAGTTGAGCACCCTACAATAGGGACTTCAACAAGCAAATTAAGGGTTTGTTTTTTCCATCATAGTATGTCAAGTAGTCACATTTTTAAGTCTTTTGCTTCTTTTTCTTCTTAGTTATAATTCACCCATCCTTTCTTGTTTCATGATTTTTGAAAACTAAACGTTGATTTCTAAATGTGTATTTTTTATTTCTTTCGGTTATTTATTTTATTATTGGTCCATGGGAGCCACGTCCTAGTTTGTTTAGGATGAATGCATTTATTTTTTTCACATATTACATAAATTTTTAAAAACATTTGTATATTTTTTGGCGATCCCCAGAGAACTATTCTGGGCACATATTTATTGATTTCTATGACTTTGAGCTTTGAGCATGAGATTTCAAGAAATGTGTGTATCAAAATCTCTTTGCGTCTCAATTGAAAAATCATGTTAAGTTCTCTGCAAATGTGGAATATATTTCTTATTTTGTTCAATGATATGTTTTCTATGATTATGTTATGATGGAAATGAAGTCCTTTAAAATTTCTCAATTTTATGTTTTAGAGTCTTGTATAATATTGTAAATATTCATCTCTGAAAAGGCTTGATCCTTTCTCAGACATTTTCTTATGTGAAAAAATATTTCTACAAAAGTCTAGTCTTTTATATCATTGCCTATAAATTTTCATTATATTAAAATAGGAGTACCACATCTCTAAAAACATAGGAGGATTTATCCTTGTGATGTTATATTTAAGAACTTGAGTAGTGCTTCAAATAAATAGAAGGAAATTTTTGGAAGGAACTTTTGGTCTTTTGGTATACTTGGAATGTTGGATTGTTGTATTCTTTGCAGTGAAAGTCGATGTGGATCGACAATAGTTTGAAGTCGAGGTTGATCAACAACAAKTCGGAGGTCAAGGTTAGTCAACTGAGTAAATTYGAAGTCGAAGGTTGAGGCAGTTYGATATGGTAAAGGCATCGAAAAMARGTCGAAGAGGTAAACTAACAAGAGTTCGACAAGCATGTGTGTTGCAACCAACTTAATAATGAATGAAGGTCGACTGGTAATCCGACTTGGTAGTTAACTGTCACAGAATCCCGAGATTCTTAGGATTTGTAGCTAGTGATCTACATTGATCTGTAACCATTTTGGGGAACCATTATTTAGGGTGTTTCTTACCATAAAGTCTATAAAGAGGCATGTTGTAAGGTCGTAAAGTTTAATCTTAAATATTTAAATGATGAATGGTTGATCGCCAAGAGTCTCTAATTTATAGGTTATTGGTCATGTAGATGTAAGACAAATTGGCTATAGGGTTATTCTTGTGTAAGCAAGAGGGTATGATGTCGATTGTGTCTTAGGTGTGGACCATGGATAGACACGTAACCTTTTATTAATATTGAATAAGACAATAAGAGAGAAGAATGCTCAAGGAATGTTGGTTTTCCTGGTTTGGGTTTCTAGGGTGAAATCTATGTGTATTATGTGTTTGCTTTGTCATTTACGTTATTGATTAAATTATTCCTTTCTTCTGCTAGGTTTAGTGTGGAAGTGTGTCTCATTTAATATCATTTTTTATTACATATTTAGGATACACAATTACATTTGGTATCAAAGCTTCGTTAAGATTTGATGTGTGGTATCAGATCTTGATTTAACAATATTGAATCTATGAACTAAACCCTAGGTATAGTAAGAGTTGTAAGTCATAAATTGTTTTAAATATCGTAGTAAAAAATGGTGAAAAGTTGAAGAATATAGATAGAAAAATTCAATGGCTGGAATTTTGAGCTTTAGAAGCTTAAAATGGAAGATTTTCTTATAGATCAAGAATAATGGACAGTGGTTTGTCCATGTATCCAATCGACAGGAATGTTGACGAAAGAATGGGAGAAACTCGAAAGAAGAGAAATAAGTACGATTCGAATTTGTCTTGCAGATTCAATACTGTGGAATGCATCATGTGAAGATTTGGCCAAGAAACTGTGGGACAAGTTGGAAAGCTTATTTTAGTCAAAATATCTGGTAAATAAGTTGTTTCTCATAAAGAAATTGTATCTTATGAGAATGAGTGATGGAATTTTAGTGATTGAGCATTTAAATGTGTTTAATACCATTTTAAGTCTTTGGATATTAAAATCACTAACGAGGAGAAGTGTATTAGCCTATTATATTATTTGCTAGACTTCTGGGATAGCTTAGTCGTGGCTATAGGGAGTAATACAACCACACTAGCACTAGAGACATGGTTTCTTCTCTACTTTCAGAATAAATGAGAAGAAATAACATGGAAGGATCAACCAAAGATGCTTTAGGAGTGACAGTTCAACCAGTTGAAAGAGATAAAGGAAACGTTTTCGGTAGAAATTCTAAGTTGAAGGGTATATCTAAATCTGTGATTCAGTCAACATGAATATTTTTGAAATGCGGTAAATCTAGGCATTACAAAAATAATTGTAAGTCGAGGGCGATGGAATTCAGTACAAGATCCTACGAGAAGTAGTCGACTGAGAGAAAAATGACTCCATATAAGGGAGGCGATGTGTACCTAGCGTCAACCAGTACATAATCGGATCAAGATTTTTGGTTGATTGACTTAGAAACATCCTATCATATGACACCACGTAGAGAATGGTTTTGTGAGTATGAATGATATGATGGAGGTGATGTGTTCTTGGGGGATGAATCGATAACCAAAATTGGTGGACGAGGAAGAGTTTGACTTATACTGTCATATGGGAGGAAAAGAACTCTTCTAGGTGTGATACACATTTCGGGTTTGGAAAGAAACCTAATATCTATCACCAAGATGAGTGATGCATACATGCATACTCTATTTCAGAAATAGACATGCAAAATGGTCAGAGGTGTGATGGCCTTAATGAAAGGAGTTTGGATTGGAACCCTATACAAGTTGTTAGGGAATGTCGACTCGACTGGATGCAACAACATCGTTGCTCATGAAGTTGATTCGACATCGAATTTGACTCGACTCATTGTCAACTCAACTCGAATCAAATTAGGTTGAGTCAGTACAAACCAACTCGACAATTCATTATAAAGTCAACCCAACCATGCTATGGCACAAGAGGATGGGACACATTGGAGAAAAAGAACTTCGATCTATGCACAAAAAAGGTATGGTTGAAGGTTTTCCTGAATGTGGTTTAGAATTTGATGTTTTTGAACATTGTATATATGGAAAACAAAGTCAGGTGAGGTTCCCATCTGGAGAAACAAGGGAAAATGGGATTCTAGAATTGGTGCATAGTGATGTGTTTTTCTCGATTTCAATGCCTTCACTTGGTGGATCCTTCTATTATGTCTCCTTCATAGACGATTTTTCCAGGAAGACATGGATATATTTATTGAGGAAGAAACTAGAGGTTTTTGTGAAATTCAAAGAGTTTAAATCTCTTGTAGAAAACTAGACAAATAAGAATATCAAGGTGTTGAGGACTGGAAATGGTGGTGAATTCTATGGAAAAGAATTTGATCAGTTATACAAGTAGTGTGGAATAGCGTTCCAAACTACCACACCATATAACCCACAAAAAAATGGAGTTGTTGAGACAATGAACAAAATGTTGATGGACAAGGAAAGGAGCATGCTAAGTGGTGTTGGGCTCGGACAAGAATTCTGGGTGGAGGCAATCGACATTGCAAGATATACGGTTAATATGTCTCCTTCTTCGGTGCTAGTAAAAATGACTCCACATGAGGTATGGTATGGTAAGAAGCCTTCAGTTTCACATCTCAAAGTATTTAGCTGTGATGAATTTGTGCATGTTACCATGAAAAAGAAGAGCAAGTTGGATAAGAAGGAAGTCAAATGTATTTTCATTGGATACAAATAAGGAATGAAAGGATATAAAATATAGCATCATACATCAAGGAGAACAGTGTACAATCGAGGTGTGGTATTCATAGAAGTCGGAGGTAACTCCGAGCCTGAGGAAATTAGCTAGACCGAGAATAATCTTGAGATGGTGGGGTTGGAATTGAGGAATGAAGAAGTTGATTCATATGAGTCGACTAAATCAGAAGAAGAGGTGGATAAACTAACTCTGGTTGTAACGAGGTCAGAAAGAGTAAGAAAACCATTCTAAAGGTATAGTATTACTAAATTTAGTTCTGCATTTGTGTTAACTTTCATCGACGATGATCCCAATTCAGTGCATTCGACTCGGAAAAGGGTAAACTTTGGAAGGATGGCATGGTTGAATATATGGAATCCTTGCACAATAATGAGACATGGGACCTAGTTAAGTTACCTATTGGAAGAAATATTGTCGGTAGAATATGGGTATTCAAGAAGAAAATGAATGTCGCACGACAAGTCGAGAAGTTTAAAGCTCGACTAGTAGCGAAAGGATATTCCCAAGTCGATGGAGTCGACTTTGGTGATATTTTTTCCCCTATTGTAAAATTAACTTCCATTGGAGTACTAATGTCTCTAGTTGCATCATTCTCTAGAAATAGAACAGATGGACGTGAAGACAATGTTCCTACATGGGGACCTGGAAGAGGAAATCTACATGAAATAGCCTAAAGGATTTGTAGTAAAGGGAAAGAAATATTTGGTGTGTAAACTGAAAAGATCCCTTTATGGTATAAAGTAATCACCAAGGATGTGGTACCAAAATTTCGACACATACATATTTAGTTTGGGATTTTTGAGAAGAAAATTTGATCATTTCATATATTCCAAAGAAGAAGGTAGGTGTTTCATATATGTATATTTGTATGTCGATGACATGTTGTTGATTGAAAACAACATGGACAAAATAAAGGAGGTGAAGAAGAAACTATCCTCCAAGTTCAACATGAAGGATATCGATGCAACTAACTTCATTCCGGGAATGGAAATTAAGAGAGATCGAGGAGCTAGGAAGCTCTGGTTGAATCAAATGAAGTATATTGAAATAGTTTTGAAATGTTTCAACATGTAGGATTAAAAACCGGTGAAGGTACCAATTCCTGTGGGAGCAAGGCTAATTGTTGAATAGTGTCCAAATACATAGGAATAAATAGAGGACATGGAATGTGTTCCCTATGAAATTTTTGTTGGTAGTCTAATGTATGCGATGGTATGCACTCGACTAGGAATTCCCCATGCTGTGAGAGAGTTGACAAGGTACATGTTGACACCTGGAAAGAAGCACTGGACAACTTTCAAGAGAGTATTCAGGTATTTGTGTGGCACGAAAGACTATGTTATATGCTACCAAGGAAAACCTACAAGTGACAATGGTAAATAAAATCTACACGCCTTTGTCGATGTTGACTGGGCTGGAGATCTATATTGATGGAGGTCGACCAGTAAATATATCTTCAAGATGTTCAATGGAGCAACAATAAGCTGGATGAGTAAGAGACAGGAGGTTGTATCCTTGTCAACAATAGAATTTGAATACAAGTCGTCCACTCATGGAAGAACATAAGTGGTATGGTTGTAAAGGTTGTGTTCATGAATCAGATTTGATCAAAAAGCTATGAAGATAAGTTGCGACAGTCAAAGTGAAATATTTCTAGCAAAGAACTGTGCTTATCAATCTAAGACTAAGCACATTGATGTACAATACCATTTCATGAGAGACATGGTGGAAAGAAACAAGGTGATGCTGGAGAAAGTAGATATGTTGGAAAACATAGCAAACTCATTGACCAAGTCTGTGAGTGTTGTGAACTTCTCTTGGTGTAGAGAGGAAATGGGCATTGTTTCCCTGGGTCTGTGAACAAAAGTTGAGGAATCTCCTAGTTTCAGCAAAGAAGACAACGAGTGGGATAATTTTTGGTTTTTATATTCTTTGTAGTGAAATTCGAGGTGGATCGACAGTAGGTTGAAGTTGAGGTGGATAGACAGTAATTCAATGGTTGAGGTTAGTTGACCGGGTATATTCGAAGTCGAAGGTCAAGACAGTTCGACATGGTAACGAAATTGAAAAAAATTCAAAGAGGTCAACCAAAAATAGGTCAACATGTGGTCGTGTGGAGGCTGAACGAAGACCGAATGAAGGTCGATTGGTATTCAATTGGTAATTTGACTTGGTAGTTGACTGTAACAGAATCTAGAGATTCATGAGATTTGTAGCTAATGATCTACATGGATTTGTAACCATTTTTGGGCACCATTATTTAGGGTTTCTACTATTGTAAATCCTATAAAGAGGTGTGTTGTAAGACCATAAAGGCTAATCTTTAATATTTAGATGATGAATGGCTAATCTCCAAGAGTCTATAATTTAGAGGTCGTTGGTCATGTAGATGTAAGACAAATTGGCTACAGGGTTGTTCTTGTGTAAGAAATAGGGTATTATGTAGATTGTGTCTTAGGTGTGGACCAAGGTTAAACATGTAACATTTTATTCAGATTGAGTAAGACAAAAAGAGAGAAGACCTCTCAAGGAATGTTGATTTTCCCGATTTGGGTTTCTAGGGTAAAATCCCTTTGTATTTTGTGTTTGCTTTGTCATTTACGTTCTTGATTAAATTATTCCTCTCTTATGATAGGTTTAGTGTGGAAGTGTGTCTCATTTCCTATCATGGAAGAAATTTATTATCTTGTTTTATAATTGGAAGAATTTCTTGTCTTGTTGTTTAATTGGAAGGAACTTTTGGTCTTGTGGTGTACTTGGAAGGCATTTCCTGTCGTGTTGTATAATTGGAAGGAAACTTTTGTAAGGAACTTTTGGTGTACTTGAAAGTAATTTCTTGTCTTATTGTATAATTGGAAGGTACTTTTAGTCTTGTGGTGTACTCAAAAGTCATTTCTTGTCTTGTTGTATAATTGGAAGGCAACTTTTAGAAGGCACTTTTGGTATTTTCGTGTAGTTGGAAGGAATTTCTTGTCTTGTTGTATAATTGGAAGTAATTTATTGTCTTGTTGTATAATTGGAAGGCAGTAATTCCCTTGTGGTGTAATTGGAAGGCATTTCTTGTCTTGTTGCATAATTGGAAGGAAACTTTTGGAAAGAACTTTTGGTTTGTTGGTGTACTTGGAAGGCATTTATTGTCTTGTTGTATAATTGGAATGCATTTATTGTCTTGTTTTATAATTTAAAGCAAAGTTTTGGAAGGAACTTTTGGTAATTTGGTGTACTTGGAAGGAATTTATTGTCTTGTTGTATAATCGGAAGGCACTTTTGGTCTCTTGGTGTACTTGGAAGGAATTTCTTTTCTTGTTGTATAATTGGAAGTGAACTTTTTGAATGCATTTTTATCTTTTGGTGTACTTGGAAGGAAATTGTTCTCTTTAAACATTGGGAACCTATGTAATCAAGGTAGAAAGTATTTGAGGAAAGAAAAACCCATTGAAAAGGTAATTGAAGAAAGAGAAATACAAGGTTAGGTATGACAAAACACAAGCTTTCAGCAGACGACAATCCAAATTCTAGATAAATAGATGTTGATGTTGGTTCCCCTCAACCAACATAAGAAAAACACATTGTTTTAATAGAGTCAAATTGAATTCATACCTCTAGTGAACCTCCAATGCCTATTTCATCAAGACAAGTTGTCTTGGATGACTAGGTGATGGTGGATTTGCTTGGAATTGATTATACAATGAATGAATTAGAGAGGAAACTGGTGCACAACCTTATGGTGAAGAAATTCTTGTGGTGCAATCTCGTATTGGAAAATCAAACATTCCAAAAACTAATCATGAGCATGTCCACTCTCTTCCTAGAATTGATCAGCAAGTGATTGAAGGGACAATAATTGTTATGTTTGTAACTCCGTAATAGAGAGGTCAAGAGTGTCAAAATATAGGTTCATTGTCCCTACCTAGGCTGAGAATTGTGTGACAAAGAAATATTAAACACATTCAGGTGGAAGAAAGAGGTATAACATCATCTGAAGGTAAGTTACCTAACCAAACCGTTTGTTATCATTCATATAAAGTTATTAAATAAATTTTTGAACCAAAATATGATCCAACTGAATCTCAATTATTTTTGTTTTTGTTAAAATATAGGAGTTTGATTGTTGTTAGGATAATTTTAGGCGTTAAAGCAGTTAAAAGTTCAGAAACAAGTCATCATATTGTTAGAGATCTTATGGATGCTTTTCAAAAAAATTGCAAGAAAAATCGTTCTAAAGACCATAATGCATCATGATATGTCTTGTCATGGTCGATTGTTAGACAGATCACAAGAAAACATTTTTTTCTCAGAAAAACCTCTCATCTCATGAAATGAAATATCAAAAACCTTGAAAATTATTCTAATAAATGATATAGTATCGACACAGGTAGCCAAACATATTTGTGGGCCTTCACTAGTAGGTTACCTTATTCTCACATGAAGTTAATTGGAGAAGTTAAAGGACTAGTAAAGACTTTCTAGAATGAGAGCATTAGGCCTTCTTCCAACCAAAAACATGTAATAAAATTATGAAGGGGTTCTAGCCTCTAGGGATCGTGAACCCCACATTAAACACTTTCTTGACATGACACAAACAAAATTATATGAGATAGTTAAGAATGTACATAGCACACTTAACTTGGGCCAAAGATCTTTCAAGAAATGAAAGTCTTGGTATGTTTGAATAAACACAGTACACAACACATGTTTTCATCGATACCATATTGAGGATGGTTATTATTATGAAACCACACACACACACACACACATTTTGTGTATTTCATAACACCCGTGTGTAGGAATTCTTAGTTATATTGGTGTCGCCGTCATCTAGAGACTTTATTCATAGTATTGTGTATATAAGGCCAGAGGGTTTTACATTCTATCAAAAATATTTCTTAGATGGGACATGCCATGTGTATTTTGGAATGGAATTATTGAGTAAGTGCAAGCATGTGAGAAATGAGTATGAATTGGGAAGGAAGGAGGTTGACTTGCAAATATTTAAATACGTCACTTATGATATTGAAAAAGGGAATGAAAGAAAAAATATACAATAGGTGAATTCCCAGGTATGAGTATGTGACTTCATCAAGGACGTATTCGAAAATACCCAACAATATGTTCAGCATGTCCATGTGGATCGATGGCAAGATGAACATTTTAAAATATGCAGAGATACATTTCTCATTGGCAATATGTTATTAGTGGTTGATTTTATTGAGAAATACACCCTTCAACTGCAAAATGAGATCAAAGTCAATATTATCATTCAGAGAAAGTCATCATAATGGTCCATATCAAATACAGGCATGGGCCAGATAGTAATGAAGAAAATAGAGTTATATTGAAGGAGTATCACTTCTACATAAGTGACGATCAGTGACATGACTTAGCTTACGTACATCGTTGCTTTTAGATGTTCTAAAATAACCTAAAGGAGAAGAACATATACACGGATCAACAATGGATTTGGTCAAATGGTTGCGCATGCCAATAATTGGTTTTGTTTGAAATTGACAAAAGGTAATTCTGTTGAGTAAAGAACTCTTGAAATTTTGAATTTACCTTAGTTTATTATAATGAGTTTTTGGAATGGTAAAGCTAGAGAATATCATGTTAGAGATGGTAGATATGTATTTTATTATTTTTTATTGTCCTAATGGCTAACATAATTTTTAGAATTATTATCATAATCATCATTCATCAACATCAAATAAAAAAACACTGCAATTCATAAAACACGTGCCATGAAATGTGTGTGTGTGTGTGTGTTTATATATATATATATATTCAAAATTGTTTTAACTGTACATTTTTTACAAATGACACACCGTTCCCTAGATACAAAATGGAACTCATCAGTCACTCATTGACCACTACCACCCTCACAACTATCAGGTGCATACCGGAACTCAATATTTCTTCTCTTACTTGAAGCAAGACCTCGAGTGGTTTTGCACCTAGGCATGGTTCACCACTTCAAAGACTAGATAAATAAACAACATTCTTATAAGTTTTTTTTCCACAATGAATTAACATACTTACAAAATGATACTTTATAATTCAAGCTAAGAAAACTCACTGCAAATGATACTGATAATCATAAGGGTGTTTCCCTCCTCCATGATCCTAATCTCTCATTGACACCCTACAACAATTACAATGATCAAAGCATGAAATTTAAACAAAAAGTGTAATATCAATTACATTCATGATACATAAAAATTCAGCAACAAATGATCTCACCGTGAATAACTCAAGAAACAATAGAGAGTCACTAGTAGGTGGAGCACTCAACTATATAATCTTATTTTAGGAAACATATGATGTGGTAGCCTCGGTGGATGAAACAATTTGATATTCAATAGAGACAATTGGTGGGTGGCATATAGGTGTAGCCACTTTGAATGGATGGGAGGGAAAATGTGGTGGGGGCAGGCGGGGTATGGTTGCATCCACTAAGGATGGATGGGATGGAAAAGGTGGTGGGTGTGAGTGGCATATGGGTGAAACCACTGTGGATCGATGGGATGGAAAGGGTGTTGGGGGTGGGTGGAGATAAACCCCACAAGTTGTATGAGTGATGGTAAAACCTTCGGGTGGAAATATGTATCCCAAGAACTGGGGCAAGGTAGCTAAGGACTAGACTTTCCCTGTAGCTAGGGAAAAATGATGGAGGGAATATTGGTAGTGGCGGTGAATGGAAGGGTGGTGGTATAGGAGACATAGTAGTAAATGAAGCAACCTACATACATATTTATAATATTTTTATTATTACAAAAATGTAAAATTCAACCAAAACAATATAAAAAAATTTACAGTTAAACGCAATTTAACTCGACACATGATACCTATGAAGGGGGTGATTTTTCCATCCCTGATGAACATGGTTCATCATCGTATGATACCACAACATGTATAAAAAAAACAACATTATATTTGAGGATGTCAGAGAATAATCAAATCATTGTGGTGAATTTATCAAATGTGACACATACATGTGTATGCAGTACACAAAATGAGCAGACTACCTCTACTACTACATTAGTGGTGGTGTAACATCCCTAGCTCCATGCTGGGAAATTCCACACCAAATTTACGACCTCTGATACCAATTTAATTTGCTAAATAATTCTCTTCACATGAACATGATTATGCATAATAATAACAAATATATGTAAAAGACATATACAGGAAAAACCATAGTATATGGCACATAAAAATTCACACAGTAATTTACACAACACATAGAGACACTTATCTCGGGTAATTAAAATGCCAACTGCGTGCAAACCTTCCACATTCTTCCCAATCTTAGACTCGGTTTCTCATAAGCTCAGCAACAGGTCACCCTCGATCTAGGGATAAAACTCCACCAGGAAAAAGGTATCATAAGCCATGCTAGGTGTGTTTACAAACCAAAACTCAGACTCATGTGCTAACTCTAGAAAACATCCTACGGTCCCTCATCCCCCACATGCATGTCCCACTCTAGGAAGTGTGCCCCTTCTCTTATCTACATTCCTTTGGCTACACCACTTCCCTTCTGGGGATTCAACAACAGGTTGGACAAGGAGTCTCAGAGCCCTGTATTTGCATCTTGAGACCTTGGGAATTAATTCCTAGTATTTTTCTCACCTGAAGAGAATGCTCACGGGCTTGAAATCCCACTTCTTCACATCACACGAGCCTAACATTTTTCTTCTTCACAACACATGAGCCTGGAAACCCGCTTCTTCATTCCAATTCTACCTAGAAAATGCTTCCAATCTTTCCCACTCTAGGTACGACTACATAGTATGGATCTCAGGTATGAAGGATGGAATGATGGAATAATGGTGAAGGAGTGATGATCCAATGATGGGGGAATGTACTAAATCCCCCAAATATATTTTCATCTGCCTTGTATGACACATTGAACTCAAGGAACTCTATTGTCCCTACTTTAGAAACTTTGGATATATTCATAGCCATACTTTGGCTTTAAGGAATATTAATATAATATTCCATTGGGATTTATCCCCCTTAGCTTAACCCCTTTCCTAGAATCTTATCCCCCTTTCCCCTTCTAGTGGAGTTTATCCCCCCATCTCTTTTTTTTGGTTGGTCTGCAGTAGTGATGTATTTTATTAATAATATGAGTATGATTATAATTTACAATATAGGCACACTAGCCATTTAGCAATCCAGGCTCCCTTGCCTAATAATCACACAGGAACTTTGGCCCCAAAACACATTTACAAAGGCACTTTGTCCCAAAGTGTCCTGGATCACTAGTCTATATGTACATTACAACTCGGGCTCAACCTTGGGTATTATAGGTGGAAAGTAGCATTGATGCATCTACCAATGACGGGGGTTTGTTATCTAAGTGTAGAAACTCCAAACATCATATAGTTAGATATGGAAAAAAAATACTATATATATATATATATATATATATATATATATATATAGAGAGAGAGAGAGAGAGAGAGAGATAATGAGATCAATGTCCTTATGTTGAGATTGAGTTTGAATGTGACCATGGTTGGAGGAGAATACTTCTTGCACTTATGGAATTGAAGTGAAATTAACATGCCTAATGTTAGTTAGGATAATTCTTTTGAATTTATCTTGTTCACTTGAAATGATTAATGAAGGATGAGCTCCCCTATTGTAATGAGATCAATGTCCATATGTTGAGATTGAGTTTGAATGTGACCATGGTTGGAGGAGCATAGACTCATGTACAATGTTTTTTGTATTATGATCGATTATATTTTTTTCATGCACTAAACTTTTACATTATATATATATATATAATCAATGAAGAACATAGAGATGGTCAAGATACTAACCTCCTCTACAAAAATCTCATGTTTACTGTCTTCCATCATCCCATAACAAATATGTCTACATCTCAAGCATCTATGATGGTCACATGAATGCCCAGTCTATCCATGTGCCCTCTCCTCACTCTACTACAGGGCTTGAAGGACCAACCCCTCTCCCAAAGTCACTTGTAGGTACCTCCTATCGAGATAATGCTACAAAAATTCCATGTTGCACCAAGCTTCAACTCAAGGTTGGTATGGATGTTTGTTTCTGGGTGATTCTTTTTGCAATGGGAGGATGTTGAACATGGGGGTTAGCCCTTCACCTAGGAGGACGAGGTCCTAGCACTGGTTCATGCCTAGAATTTTCTCTATCTTGTGCAGACCCATGACCCAACCCCTACAATTCACAAATGTCAAAGTAGTTGACATGGTGACCCAACATAAACTTTGCCCATAATTTCCTAAGGAAATATAGAGGCACCTCTCTATTATTGTAGGGAGGTTTTTAAAAAACCATTAACCACCTATCCATCCAATTATTCTTAAATGGTTGGTAGGTTCACCAGTCCATACAAATGTGTCTCTTTTTTATTCGTGGCTATATTCTAGTTCTGGGATCAATGAATAGTGTCATCAATTCTTGTTTTCCTATTTTTAAGTATCTCACTTGTTTTTTATCAAGGTCGGTCCTATAATATTCAAACATCCTATCCCTGTAATAAAAAATATTTTTTAATTTACATTGGGAACTTGAAATGGATGATAAAATGGTGTCCAAGAAAGTAGATAATGACTATTGGGTGGGATCTCTAGTACTATGTAAGTCCTCGACAATAGATCTAAGACACCTCAACCCTTCATCAATTTCAATGTTTACATTTATTGGTTTTGTGTAGGGGTTTTGTGTGTCTTCTTGTGGTGGTGTCGGGTTTTGATTTCCTTTGGATTCCATGTTAATTATGTGTGTTGCAATTTAATAATGAAATTTATATGAAATAGTTTTGTTTTTTAAGCATTTAAATAGTTTAGGAAAATAAAAATAAAAACATGAAATTGCATGTTAATAAATACCCAAAATACCTAGGAGGCAGTGTCAGGATCGTGTGGACATCTCATCAGCAAATACTAGGGCTCCAACTCACTCAATAACTCCTCAAACACGCCACATGGTCAGTACAATGGGGAAATAGACTGGTCACAGGCCCTTTTAATAGGGCACACCAAGAATGCACACACATTCCTTGAGCACATGCGCGTTATTGGAAATGCATGTGCATTCTTGGTGAGGAGTCGAGTTGGCATCCTTGATGTTGGTTTTGGGTTTGTTGAACCATCCTCAGGAGGAACGTGTGTTCTTTCTTAAGAACATGCACACATTCATGCATGAGCACGATCTTGCTGACCCTATTAAGAACATGCATGCATTCTTGCGTGAGGGCAATCTTCCTCACCCTGTTAAGAATGTGCACACATTCCTACGTGAGTGCAATCTTGCTCACCCTATTGCCACTTTTTTTCCACCATCTTATTATAGAGACCTTTAACTTATGTTGATATATAGAGGATTTTTATATTCATACACTATCTTGATTTATACAATAAACAACATGCACATCGACTTTGGAATAATACTTGTTACATTTAGAGATGCACACTACTACCCTTTCGAATGCACATCAAGCTCTATATTTAATTTCACATCATTAATAAAATGCATGCTACCTATTCAACATGTACACCTAAAGATAAAGAAAAATATTTTCTTCTTACACCTACAAATTCATGCCAATTTGAAATGTTGAGTATTCACTAACACTATATCACATTTTCTCTTTTCATCAACAATCTAGATGCTCCACTACTCTCCTAAGGGGTATCATATTTTTTATAATGATGCCTTTGCATGACTTTGCATGACTTGTGAAGGGGTTTTAACTTTATTTATTTTGTAATTGGTGAGATGAATATGATCGATATGGAGGAGGGGGTAGGAAAAGGGAGATGATGACAGGAGAGGAGTAGATTTTAATGGGGTTTATTCATCGATAAATCCATCTCCAATTAAAAATTAAAGGGTGAATGAGTGAGTATGAGGTAGAGAGTGGGTTATTTTTTAACAAGTAGAGATCAATGGGATATCCTCACAAGGAATCAATGACTCAATTCTCACTAAAAAGGTAAAGGGCGGTTGTTGGAGTGGTAGTGTGTTTGAGCGATTTTTCCTATGCTTAATACAAGTCCCTGGTGAGGGGGCTGGATCCCCACTGACAAAGAAAGGATATATCTTTGACCATTCTTTTCTAGGTAAGAATTTATACATGAAATGAAAAATATATAAAGGCAAAAATCTAGGAAAATAAATTTGGTCCTGATTCCGGTAAGCCAATCAAGTATATATCTAGCATAAATCTCTCCTTAATGCCTACATAGAACACAAAAGAGATATACCTTTCTCATCCTTCATTAATCATTTCAAGTGAACAAGATAAATTAAAAATAATTATCCTAACTAACATTAGGCATGTTAATTTCACTTCAATTGTTATGGATCCTTTGATTCTAGAGTTCCATCCATTACACTTCATATGCTATGGATCCGAGAACTATGGTTCTTAAATTTCATATATATTATAGATTCATAAGTTATTTGTAATGTACTTAACCCCAAAACTTCAGAGAAATCACACAAAATGTAGTGCAAAACGAAAGAACATAAGAGAAGGTAGATAAACCCTAAGAAAGATCTCTTGATAATAAAAAATAGAGAGCTATGTTCACTTGCCTCTTCAAGGGGTAACCTCCTAGAGCGAAGCTCCAAATACAATAGCAATTCTTCACAAAAAATTACATAACCTTCTACTCAATATATAGCTATCAATATAGAATCTTACATACTTGTGGGCCAACTTATAATGAGATCCTACTAACTAATTCAAGCCTTATTAATGAGGATGATCATTTTAACAATGAGTGGCTATTAACTAACTATTTAGTGGGACTTATTCAAGGAAGGTGGCATAATACATCAATAAAGTATCCTAAGTAAGGGGGTTAGGATAGGACCCTAACATTCTCTCCCCCTTCGAAAGAAGTGTCGTCCTCAAGGTTGAAGGTGAGGAAATTGTTGTAGAATCATTTTCGGTTCCCATGTGGCATATTCTAGTTTCATATATTTCCACTAGATTGGTACTTCCCTAATTGTGCATTGGCACAATTGACACTCTATAGTATCCAATATTGCTTTTCCGTAAAGCCAAATGGACCCTTCTTCATCAAGTTCCGGTAGGTTGGTCTACACTTTTCAATTTGATCCCACGACCTTATTCAAACAAGACACATGAAAGACTACATGAATCTTGGAGTGGGATGGGAGAACCATCTTGTAGGCCACCTATCCAATTCATTGTATGAATTGATAAGGATCGTAGAACTTGGGAGATAGCTTATGGGGAACTTCTTCTTTGAGTGATGTCTATTTATAAGCCTACAAATGAAGAAACACTTGATCCCCTTTACAAAACAATGTTCAGATCTATGTTGATCATCTTGTTGTTTCATTCAATTTTGTGCCATAACCAAGTTGTCCTTAAGGGTACAGATAACGGTTTCTCTAGTGTGAATCATTTTATCTACTTCCAGAACCTTAGAGGTGCTTGGTACATAGGATGCCACTGACAAGGGTTTTGGTCCATAAATAGATTCATAATATGTCATTTTGGTAGCTCCATGTTAAGTGGTATTGTACTACCATTCGGCTAGGGGAATTCCATGTGCCCATTGGTGTAACTTTTTAGAAGCAAATCATATCAAATAGGTTTCCAGGCACTTGTTGACCACTTTTGTTTGTCCATTTGTTTGGGGATGATATGAAATGCTCATATTCAATTGTGTACCTTGTAGTTTAAATTTCTATTGCAAAAATTTGTTAGTGAGTGTGGGGTATTAATCCAAGACAATAGAAGTGGTCATACCATGTAGCTTAAATATATGATCCATGAAGACCTGGGCATTTTAGGAAGGAATGAAGGGATGAGTTAGGGCACAAAAATGAGTAAATTTTGAAAGACAATCAATAACCACCATGATGATTGATTTGTTACCCACTTTTGGGAGTCCCATGAAAAAATACATTAAGATGTTGGTCCAGATATGTGTTGGAATTGGTATTGGTTGCAATGCCCTTGTATTTCGTAGAAACCTTTGAAACCTTCATTTAGGCCCTCAAAATGGCCCCGGAAGTTAAAACTGCTAAAAATAGTAAATTTCCAAAATTGCCAGAAAATTGTTTTGAGAAAGTTGGAAAAGGTGGGGGGCCATCGATATCCACCCAGATCAATCCTCTCTCCTTAGGAATAAATGGTCTCCATTACGTTGATTTCCCCCATCATATGAGGAAATTTCTGTTGAATTTGGCCCCGGTTGATCCACTTGCCTTGGTGCAGGAGTTGCCCTGCTTTAACGACTCGATAAAGTTGGATCCTTTTTTGTCAAGTGCCATTTTTCTTTGTTTCCACAATCTGATCACTGGATTCATGTTGCATGCAGTCAAGGTTGATCTCTATTGGTGTCAATTGCTCTGTTATCTCTGAGGTGTCCAATAATGGTGGGAAATATGGTCGAAGAAGAGCCACGTTGAAGACTAGGTGCAGGGCAAGGAAAGGGGGAATATTGAGCTCAAAATAATTGTCACCCACATCCTTGGTGATGGTGTACGTCCCATAACGAAGTGGGTGAAGCTTCCAATGGGGCCCTGTAAGGCGTTCTTTCTGCAAGTGAAACCAAACTTTGTCTCCCACCTAAAACTTATGCGGAACCCGATGTTGATCATGGTGTTGCTTATACTTGAGATTAGAATTATGTATAATATCCTGAACCTGTTTGCGGATTTGTTGGATCCGCTCAATGAACAAGGTGGCCTTGTTAGATTCTAGTGGATTAGGGGATGAGTCGGATGAGGTAGTCACCATGGGTAGTGAAACATCCATGGGGCCCAATGGTTGGAATCCCAACCCCACCTGAAAGGGGTTGTGGCCAGTTGAGTTATGCAGGGCTCAATTGTAGCTATGTTGGACAAAGAGAAGACTCTCATCCCATGTGTGGGGTTGTTTTGAATTTTACATGTGTAGGATATGTACGATCATCCAATTGACGACCTTAGTTTGGTCATCTGTCTAGGGGTGGAAGGCAGTGGATTTGGTGAGCTTGGTATCCAAGAGTGACCAGAGGCTCGACCAGAATGTGATGAGGAACCGACTGTCATGTTATGAGATAATGGTTTATGGGATCCAAAAATTTACCCATACTCGTTCAAAGAAGAGCTTGCCAGTGCCTTCTACTGTGATGTTCTTCTTGCAGACGGCTAGAATCACCATCTTAGAAAAGTGATCAACAACCACAAAAACATAGTCATTTCCCCTCTTGGTGGATGGGAGGCCCGACATGTAGTCCATTGAGATGGATTCCCACGGACTATCAGGAGTAGGAAGAGGGGTGTACAGGCCCTGTTTCTTAGTGGTTTGTTTGGAAATAGTGCAGGCGGTGTAGGACGTGATATACTTGTCGACATCCTATCGAAGTTTCAGCTTGTAGAAATGTTTCTGCATCACTGCCATTGTCTTTTCGATGCCAAAGTGTCCTGCCACCCAACTATAGTGAGCTTCCCAAATCATCTTCTCATGCTTCCTTGATGGAATGCAAAGATTGCCCAGACGACACAACAACCCATATTGAATATGGAAACTAACAACCACTGAGTTCGTGCCCAACATTTGGTAGGTGGTGGAGAAGTCAGGGGTTGTCTCATAGAGGTGGGGGCATCCAGAGGTCTCATGTCCACAAGAGTCTAGAACCGTGGTGAGTGTCGCGACTAGAGTTCGGCTGAGGAAATCAACAACTCAGTTGGTACTTCTTGTTTTATACTTGATGTTGAGGTGTAACTATTATAATTATGTGGACCACTTTTGATGGTAGTTATTCTAGAATTTTCCTTGGGTCTACATGAACTGTAGTGGCTTGTGATCAGTGTGGATGACTTCTCCTTCCCAAGAATGTAATTTCTCCACTCGCAGTAGGATTTAAAAATGGAGTACATTTATTTGTGGTAAGTAGCGTACTTATGGACAACATCTGATAGTGTCTCACTATGATATGCCATGAGGTGGCCATGTTGAGTGAGAACGACAGCCACAACATAGTCTCAAGCATTTGTCTCGATCTCAAAGGGATGTTGCAGGTCTAGTAATGAAAGTACTAGGGATGAGCACAAATGATTCTTCAATTCATTGAAGGCTTGTTGTTGGGACAGACCCCACACAATTTTTTCCTTATTTCCACCCCTAGTTACTTGGCTGAGGGCCCATGCGATATGAGAGAATACCAACACAAACCCGGGATAAAAATTGGAAAGTCCCAAGAAGATTTGAAGTTTAGTGAGTGTGGTTGGGGTTGGCCAGTCACAGATGACCTGGATCTTGGCTGGATCCACATTCAAACCATGTTGATCAATGATGTAGGCTAAGTAATGGACCATGTCCATGTTGAAGGAGCATTTTTCCAAGTTTTCATATAGTTTGTGATGTTGCAGGGTGTGCAAAACCTATTGAATATGTTGTAAGTGTTCTGCCTAAGTCTTGTTGTATATGAGGATGTCATCCAGATACACCACTACAAAATTATTAGTGAAAGGTCATAGGATATTGTCCATCATCCTCATAAAAGTTGTCAGATCATTTCACAAACCAAAGGGCATGACCAGCCATTCAAAAAGACCTTATTTTGACTTGAAGGAAGTCTTCCATGCATCTATCTATTTTATTGGGACCTAGTGGTAGTCAGACTTCATATCAATCTTACTGAAGTATTTGGCCCCCGTGAACTGATCAAGGAGGTCGTCGATTTAGGGAATTGGGTATCGATTTCAAGCTGTGATTTTATTTAGGGCTCAGTAATCAATGCAGAGTGGCCAGGTCCCATATTTCTTCTACACCAGAACGATTGGGCTCCCACAAGGCAATGATTTGGGACATTTGTTCCCCTTATGGAGAATTTCTTGGATATGCCTCTTCATCTCCTCATTTTCTAACAGAGAGTAGCAGTAGACTGGCCCATTGGGTAGCAGTGCACATGGGTTCAATTTGATGGGATGCCTAACTTGGCAGTGAAGAGGTACCCCAGTATGATAGGAGAAGATATCTGAGTATTATTTCACAACCATATCTTCTTGCTTCTGGTGTGTGGAGAGATCAATCGTGGCGGCCCTGGATGTGGCTGTGATATTTCACTCACTCTGAGAGTCAATCACGAAGAAGACAAATTTCTCGATCTGAGAAATGACCTTCCTGCATTACTTGGAAAAGATCAAGGAAATAGCACTAGGAGGGACTGCCTCGGGTATCCTATACAATTTCTTGTTCAAAGTAATAATAACACTACGAGGGCTAGACTCATATAAAACATGACGTTTCCATAAATAAGGTTGGCCCAAAAGAACATTACAAACTTCAAGAGGAGAAACATCACACAATACCTTGTCCTTGAAGGGCTTGATGTCGTATGATAGTCAACATTGTTGGTTGACGCGGAGATCACTTCCTTGGCGAAGCCATCCAATGGTGTAGGTTTGTGGGTGCGACGTTGTTAGGAAGGCCAGCCACTTCACGACCTCTGATGAGATGATGTTCTTTTGGCTACCGCTATCAATGATGAAGTGAAAAGGGGTGCCTTTTACCCACATCTATGAATGGAAGAAGTGCTCTCCTTCTTCTGGCTCATCTGGTTCACCAAGCTAGAGCTTGGTGGTAGAAATGGTGGCATTGGGTTCCACATCAATGATCCGTCTTCCCCTTTCTTGTTCTGACTTAGAGTCAGAACCCGCATCTGATTAAGAGGATTTTACTTCGGCCACCAGTGACTGCTTTGAGTGGAAGTCAGCAGTGTTATGCCAAGGGATATTATGGAAGTCGAACCACTTCCTAGTATCTTTCTTTGTCTTTTCGATGTCCTTTGCTTGCAACTTGGACTGGTTGTCATGATATTGTCCATCTTTTCTATGTCCTTTTTTTTGTGGGTTGGGGTTGCCCCTTCCTAGCTTTTTCTGAGGGGTTCCCAGGCCCAAATTGTTGCGCCTTTTGTTTGAGCTTCTTCTCGATTTTGATGACATATTGGTAGGTCGCGCCCAAGGATGAGATGTCTAGAAATTCCATTTTGGTCTAGATGTATCTATGCAGATCACCGTGATACTTGAGCACCAAATGTCACTTTGAATCTTTGATACCCATCTTGGTGCGTAATGTATGTAAGTTATTTGTGAACTCTGGCACTTCTTGGTCTCTTTATTGCTGCAGTGTGGTCCATTTGGTATACAAGTTGTCATAACTTCCAACAGGGTAGTATTGCTCCTTAATATCATCCCTAAAGGATTCCCAGGTGGATGCGACTGTAAATAATTAGGGTTCCTTTGTTTCCTTTTTCTCACAAAAAGTTTCCCACCAATCTTTGACATGAGGAACGACTTTGAGGAGTGCAAAAGTAATATTTTCTCTATTCGAAAAGTTATGGATAGAAAAATACCCTTCTAGTAGATTCAACCACTTGTCTACAACATCTTCGTCTATTTGACCTTCAAATATAGGAATATCGAAGTTTATTTGTACCTTGAAGGGGGAGGTGTCTCGGCTCGAGGAAGATGTGTTGTGTGTTGGTAGTCGTCGAAGGATTTGCGTGAAACTATCCATCATCTCGTTCCTCTATTGTGTGAGGGATTCCTAAAGAAAAATTTTGAAAGGATCTCATGTCTCGTCATATTTATTTTCTCTTGCCATGAGCGGTCTCTTGGGCATGTGAGAGATTTTTTCCTCAAGAGAAACAAGCTCAAGACACAATTCTTTGTACCCTGACCTCGTTGGGGACATGCATTAAGATTTCAAGGAGCATACTGCTCTGATACCACTGATCAAGATTTTATGAGCATAATGAAATGAATATAGATTATTAAAATATACTTAACACATAATAACAGAGATACAGTAAAACTAGTTTTCTATTCAATAACGAAATAAGTTGATACTGTAAAATGTAGTGGAAAACAATCTTGTTGGAATGGTGGTGTCTTGTCTCTGAGAAGAGATGTGACGACTACGCTCATTCAAAAGAAGTTGATTACAATGAGGCTCTAAAGGCCTATTTACAATAAACCGGAATGTCAAAAACCCTAGACATCCAAAAACCTAACCCTAGGAGATGAGGCGCCAAAAGTCATGTGGGCCCTATTTGGGTAAGTTAGTACTATTGATTAAGGTTGGTTGTCATTGATGTCAACCCTTGAAGAAAGTC
>SNQJ01S0058867.1:20641-59844 GCA_010110895.2 Picea sitchensis | reverse complement strand
CTCAAAGGTGTAAGGGAACAACCTACAGACAACATCTTCATGTTCAACGTTACGGAGTCTGATGGCTAACATAAATTTTTTGATATGATCTTCGGCTATCTGTTTTGAATCAGGATCAAACTTAGGAAGCCATTTTTCTGGATGCTTAGGTAAAGGGTGTTGGGCTCCAGGTATAGCTACAACATCCTGATCCAACCAAGGTCTAGCAAGGTTGTTCTAATTTTCCATTGGGGAATTGGGTGTAGAAGGCTGAGAAGGTGGATTGCCTTCGTCAGAAGAGGAATCTCCTCCAGAAGAGGAAGAAGATGAAGGAGGTGGTGAAGGAGGTATCCCAGATCCTCCTGCAGCAGGATTTAAGTTTGGACCTGGAGAATTCACAGCGAGTTCAATGTCACCTAACTATTCTCTGATATCAGAGAAGTCTAAAGGTTGACCCCACGGGCGGTTTGGTTGCCTAAGACTTGCTAAGGCACTATGTGTTTTGATAAGAGATTGACGAACAATCTCTTGGAGATCACCACCTGTAGGATTAGGGGTTGTTGGCTCAACTATGATCTGCGGATCTTCGGTTGAAGTAGTTGTTGTTTGAGGGGGGATATTATCTTGTGAACGGCTTCTAGTCACTATAGGTGTGCGATTAGGTGGGGGAGGAGTCTTGCGACCGCCTCGTGCCATTAATTAAGTTCTGGCCCTCCTTCTAGTGCCATTTGTTGATGGGCGAAATTGAACGTCCGTCAACTGGGAGAGTGGAACCGGTCCGGGGTTGTCTAAATAACCCAAGCCGTTTGGAATGAACCACCCTGACGGGTTTAACGGCTCCGTTGGCCACTCTAAGGTCTCCTAAGAAAACCAAAGAGAAAACTAACCAAAATTAACTAGTCTATTTAAATAAAACAAACTAAAACTAACTAAAACTAACTAAAAGAAACTAAAAGAAACTAAACTAATTACAACTAATAAAACTAGCTAAAACTAACTAAACAAACTACTATATAAACTAAAACTAAATACAAATTATACTAACTATTCTACTAATTACAATTACACTAACTCTACTAATTAACCATTTAATTATCAATTATAATACAACTTATTCACAAATATACAATATACACAACTAGCAGATTTAAATAAAACCTGTAAAACTCAAATGTTATCTACCCTAAGGCAGCCAGAGATCTTTTTGATTTTTTTTATATTTTATGAAAAGGAAATAAAACTTCTGAAATTAAACGATCTAATATACTAATTCTAACTTAACCTAATATCTGAACTAAACTAATAAAAAAACAACAAACAACAGACTAGCTAACCTGGAAGCGCTCCTAGTTTATCCTGCGTAAGATGACTTTGAAGCTGGTCAGAGGAAGTAAACACACACAGGTTAATCCCAAAGCTTTTCGTAAACGATCAGCTGTGCTGCTTCTTCGAGTTATTTACAGGACAAACAAGACATAAACGATCATAACAATCTTATGATTATAAATCTCTGCAATAAGGGAAACCTGTTATGCAAAAAATTATATTTAACAACTCAATTCATGAAGAAGATAAACCTTTCATTCACAAACTGAATTAGACAATTGTTATATCTTTTATACACTTGGGAAAAACTAGATATGGATTACAGTAATTAAAATTATATCATTTTCACATGATCAAGATAGCTAAAGTAGTCATAAATCATATTCAAAATGATATACACAACATGAAACAAAACGTTGATATAATGAGAAGCTAAAGCTTTGACAAAACACCAAATTCTGCTTCAGTCTGTATTATAACTCCATATCCTTGTTCTCCCACGAATGAGGATGAACATTATTACAAAAATCATAAGTATATATAAGTTTCTCTACAGGGTAAAACCTCCCTGTGGATAATATCAAAATGTTTTACATAATCTGGGAAAAATCCCAAAATCAACTAAACTAAGCAACCAAAATGCAAGTGAAATCTTTGAAATATCCCCTAACTGCCCATAAACTCAACTGCAATTTCGAATTTACCTGCAATAGAACACAATTATCAAATTAGAGAGATATTTCAGTAACAAAATAATAAAAATTTGATCCTACAGACTTAGCTACAGAATCATCTGATTCTGTAGCTAGTCTAAAATAGCAAACAGGACCAGATAGAAATCAAACGAAATCTTTTAAAACAATCCAATTTTATTTTATTTTAATGAAAATTAAGATCAAATTACTAATGGTTCAAGCAAATTTATCATTCAAATCAAACTAAATCGAAAAAGTTATAATCGAAACAGGATAAGAATGCTCTGCTTTTTAATTTCCATAAAATATGGTCAAACCATGGCAGGACTGTTTCATATCAAATGAAATTAAGCAGTGAATCATATAAGATAAAATACGAGATAATCGTAATCAATACAACCATAATCAAACAAAATCATAATCGATTTGCCAAATTCTACTGTATAAAAATCCATATCGTTTTAATCAAATGCCAATATGGAAAGGCTGTTACGATTATAGTCAAAATGTAACATGCATAACAACATCCACAAAACTTTGCCATAGACTTCGATTGCTGGGCATCGCACGTTTAATAGACATGACAAAAATAATGATCATAACCATCATTGACTCGTTATAGCAATAGCAATAGATTGATATCATTTAATCAAGTGCAAAGATAAGTAAACTGTTTCGATTGTGTTCAAATGAAATCATAATCAATGAGTAACGACCCAACGAATTTTGTTATTGATCACCACACAGTCAATATATAGGAACGTGATAGAATCGACAGAATCCATAACATAAACTGGGAAAATAATCAAAACGAATACGGCTGAGCTTAATTATAGAAACAAATCGTGGGACTGGATACAGTTAATTTCGTTCCTCAAATCGAATTCAAACAATATATTTATTGCAATCTGATAACATGGTCAAACAAAACAGTCTGAATCTATTGATTGAGTATAACAGCTACAATTCGTATCTATTCACAATTTTGTCATGCAATAACATAATGGTATTCGAATTGGTCAGAAGACATAGAATATACAATCACAACAGCTAACCATAATTGTCAACCATATCACAAAGAAAACCAATTCGAAATGAGATATTGACTATGTTCAGAATTGGAATACCAAAAACAACCTTTGTCTAGAAAATATTAACAACTTCAATAATCGACAGAGTATTCGATTGAAGCCAAATTAAAACAATCAAATCTATCCCACGATTGCTCGAATCAAAACCAAATCCAATCAAAACTTAAACGATAATGAAAATTGATTTATCAAAACAAAATTATATACAATAGTGCATGCTTGTGTGATAGAGCAGATCCACGGTATAAATAAAGTTTATGAGTATATCATATAAATAGGTGAAAGTCATACCAGTAAGGCTGTTCGAGCTACGCCAATTTTGAATTGACGACTGTTGTAGCCGACTCCACATTCTTAAACAAAATCGAACTTGTTGTTCGCTATTTCTTATCAGTGGGTGGCATTTTTTCCCTTTGACTGGTGAGCCTTGCAACTTGATCCTCTAGAGCATGAATTCTAGACTGTAGCATTGGCACATCAAGGTAATACCTTTCCAACCATGAGCCACATTGATCACATGGTGGAGCAGCTGGTTCGGCTAAGGTGGGAGGGGGTTTCGACGAGTCACCTAGGGTTTCACAAGGCATTTTGATGCCTGGATAATCATGGTCACTTTGCAAGCAAGGTGGTAGGTTCTTCCCAAAATCATATGCGGGTTTATCACATAGACCTTCTGAATAGGGATACTCACTCGCCAGGTAACGTTCAACCTCTGAGTCAGAATCTTCACTCACCATAATAGGGTCAGGGTTGACAGGTGATTTTGGTTTGTTTCTTGCCATGCGAGAGATTAACCGGGCATTTTTCTTGCCTTTAGAATTGGCAGTGGGTTTGGCTTTAGGCCTTTTAGCCACGGGTTTAGCAGTTTCAACATGTTGGGTCACAGAACCGGGTAGGTCCATAGGTGAATCGGGTAGGGGTTTAGGTAACAAAGCACTGTAAGGCATAGGGGGTACTGATTTGCACTCGCTCACCACAGGTTTGTCAACCTGTGTTGGGCTTGAGTCACCAAAATTGTTGCGTTTAAGAAAATCCTCCCAACAGTCTCAGTATAACCCCAACTCACAAACCATAAGCATTTTAATTAACCCAAAATGAAATAGATTGTTATCGGACTGGTTCCGTTTGTACCTTTTAGACATTTTAAATAGACTCCTATGCAAGTAGTAAGGCATATTAAGCTCATAGCCCATGAAAACCATAAGTAGCCGAAGGTGGTACAAGAAAACAAAACCATACCGGCCCTCGCAGGTAATGAACTGCTTGGTTACCATCAACAAGTCGTGCCAGCGTTGCTTGAGCATGTTTGTGGGCAAACCCTTGTCACAGGAACTCACCCTTCGTGACTGGAAGAATAATGTCCACGGGACATCTTCCACTTTACAATTTTTTTTGACCATTTCTGTCCGACAGCAGGCAGACCGGTGGCTAAACTGAGAAATTGCTCGTCAATTTCTAATTGCACATCCCCAACCTTGGCTCGGCAGCCATCGAAGGTTAATGCAAATTGCCAAGCCATGCTAGGGATATAGCCATCAAACTTTCATATAAACGGGAGCCATCCGAATTCATCCAGGTCGCTGTAAGCACAATCGAACATCAACAATGCCTGGCTACCATTGGGTTCAGCGCTTACGACTGGAGCCATGGTGTGGGTGCATGGTAGGGTTTGGATAATACACAACAATACACAGGAGAAAAAAAATCGTTATGGCTAACAGCTGTAAGCACTCAAAGGGGAATGAATTAATGTATGCGTGCGAAGGTGGTGGGATTATCACCGCCATGCAGTATAGTAATGGAACAGTACAGTGCTGTTCAATCAATCATAATATTATTTAAACCACATTAATCGGCCAACCCAAAAATTTTGAGCGGTGGATAACCATATCAACGTGCCATTAATCAATGTAAAACCAAAACCATAAATTATATCAATGCTCCATAGTATAATTCAAACCAATGTAAAATCCAAATGTTTCACCAACATGCCATGTGTAAAACATTGCCATGAAATCAAACTCATATTTGACCTATGCGCTTGTTGCATAATCCAATGTTTTGATCAAAAGTTTTTAAAACATAGTGACAATAGATAAAATCGATAAGTCAAGGGCTCATAATAGTAAGGATCACATCATATAAAAACCTTTAATCCACCATGACCACTATATAATCAATTATAATTCATCAATCAACATGCTCAATGCCTTATCAATTAAATAAAAATCAAGTTGCGCAATCAGAGTGAGAATAGGCAAATGGACATAGTTCGAAAAATCATTCCAGCCACTTAATAATAAACCAAAGGTAAGTACCAACCAGCATATCAATGAGCAGATTATGACAATTCAAATAACGATGGAGGAGTTTTCACGCTTTCAGTCGTGAAAACTAAATTGAAACCAATTTGCAAATGTCACTTGAAATGAAAGTGTCGTCTTTTTGCGAAATGCGACAGAAATTTGAAGTTCATAGACATAGGTGTAGGTATATTTTAAGGTAATGGAAAAAATTGAATTGGTTGCCAACAACACAATACAGGACCTGATAGATTTCACCCTCACCAAGGTGGAACATCCCCTCAATCTAATCCCTGAAACACCAGCTAGTGACTTCATTGTGCACGACGATTTTGAATCTGATGAGGAAGGGTTTAACTCGGAATGGTCAACTTTAGAGTTAGATGACATGGAGGATAACGATGATAAAAATGAAGAAAGGGGAAACCCACCTCAGATTAATCAACCTTGGTTGTCCAGAGATTCTCTAGAAATTCCCAGACAAGTACATAACCTTCCCGACATCCAGAAAAGTTACTCCCTAAATTTGACCCTGAAACCTCAGGATTGCTATGTAGGATTTTCCCCTATACATTTGAGAATTATCCCTCCACATGGTATTTTAACCTACCTGTAGGGTCCATAACTAGTTGGATGAAGTTTCAAAAGGATTTTTTAGACAAATTTGCATAAGAAACCACTACAGGAGCTTTGATGGTTGATTTGTTCACAGCCACCATGAGCTCAAAAGAGAAGGTTAAAGACTTCAATCAATGATTCACCACTATCCTAAAAAAAATTCAACCCGAAGCTAAACCCACTCAGGAGTTTCAAATCGAAGTATACGTTAATGCTCTCCCTGCTTCCATTTCCATGTTTTTAAAAAGGGCTACTAAAACGACTTTAGCTAAGAATTTTGAGGAATCCAAAACAATTGAATTCCAAATGAATGGATGTAAAGAGAGTCAGGTCTCACTAGCTAATAAAGAAGCTCAACCTCCACCTAGGAGAGGACTCTTGTTGACCAGACCCCTAGGGAAACAAGCATAACAAGGTCTTGAAAAGGGAAGTGAAGACATAGAAGACCTACAATGGATGATAAAGAACTTTTCAAATGAAATCATAGACATGAAAAGAAGTGTAGAGAAGGAAACCAAGGCCAAAGGCCCTATACACCTTTGTTTAAAAGAAACCCACTGTTCAAAGAAATCAAACGTCCCCCAGCCAACTTAAACATCGACCTGGGCAATGTAGCATCTGACTCTTTATGTACCTATCACCAAGAGAAACATTCTGAAAGAGGTTGTCCACAATGGGTGCATGCCATGAATTTGATGGACAATCGATTTATCTTACCAAACAATCAAGCGGTTCGGCGATGAATATTATTGATCAGGAAGAAGTTGACTCGCTAGAAGAAACAACCATGCTACTATGGGATCCTGACTTGTCGATGCCTTTTGAAGACATATTTGAGGTTCAAGAACCACCCACTAAGGTTTTGACTATGCAAACGTAAAGTAGGGGTCAATCGGTCTCAAATGATCTTACCACTTCCCAAAATTCACGAGGAAAACCAACATCCGATCACCTAAAAGCACCTTTTGTATCCCAAATAAACCCTATAAACATCCATACATGAGAATCACCCAAGCTAGACTACAACATAGTACAAGATTTAAAAATATTAAGAGAAAATGTATCAATCATGGACATGTGTATAATTCCCCAGAAAAAACACTTTATGTTACAAGCCTTGAATTCAGTAGAAACTCCTATAACAAACACTGACCAAGGAGAAAATCCAGCCCCCGCAGATCTAGGAAATAAACTCATTGTAAATGCTTTCTCTGAAGATAAAAAAGGAAAGCCTTTTGTCTCACCATTCCTCTTGACATTTGAAGTCTTCAATAGAAACCTATATAATTGTTTAGTTGATGCAGGGGCATCCTCTATTGTTATTCCATTATCTATCTTGAATAATTTAAACACATTCCCCCTCAAACATGATAAACATGTGATACAACTGGACATAACCCAAGTGAAAGTTATGGGTGAACTCAAGGATGTCATAATCAGAATGGAGACACCCAAAAAAAATTTAAGTAATCAACATCATTGTAGTAGATATACCAGAAGCTTATGGACTGCTACTTAGTCGATATTGGTCCAAGAAGTTGAATGGATAATTTAGAACAAACTGGGCTCACCTTTGGTTTCCATTAAAGGGACATGCAAACATGATCAAGATTGATAGGGAAAGGTATCTAAAACATACTATCATCGATTTAGAAGCCCTCAACTAACCCTATTGATCATATTTCCTCATACTAGGCAACTACTCCTATGATTCTGATTTTGGTAATGTCTCCCCCCTCTCATCTGATGTTCCTCTTACTCAAAACTCCAAAATGAATTTTCAAGAAAATGTACCAACAATGACGGAAGAAACCTTCTTATGTCAAGAACCTTTGTTGGAAACCACAGAGAAAATAGATGGAGAGGAAGAAGTTAGTAGGCAAGGAGAAGCTAATGGTTCTCACTCATGAGTTTGGACCTTGTACTTTTATGGGTCTAAGTCGCAAGAAGGATCAAAAGTGGGGTGTATCCTCATTGATCTAAAAGGTAAACGAAATTTCATGTCCTGCAGACTAGATTTCGAATGCACTAATAACACCACCAAATATGAAGATTTTGTGCAAGGGCTAAATAAATCCATAGACTTAAACGTTAAAGAGCTAAGGGTTTTCAGAGACTCTGAAATCATCATTAGGCAAGTAACGAATACTATACATTGTAAATCTCCCCACCTGAGGAATTATCAATAGGAAGTGCACAGGCTAATAGAACATTTTGAAGATTTCAACATTACACTGATCCCTAGAATCAAGAACACTCTTGTTGATTCTCCGACCACTGTTTCCTTAATGCTATCCCCTTTAGAAGACTATGAAGCCTCCCGGTTCATTGTGGAACTACTCTACAAACCATCGGTGCCCAACAATATTTCTAATTGGAAGGTATTTGAAAGAGATGAACAAATCATAAAATTCTTAACCAATCATAAAAAATTTAAAGATCTAGCTATTGATATTGAAATATTTCAGGTGAAACTAGTAGAAATTGGTCCCCATGAACAAAGATTTCAAACAAATCAATAGACTGACAAACCAAGGTTTCACATGATACCGAAAGGGCTAGCCAATTTAGAGAACCTCTTTGACTTAAGGGAAATATTTAAAGGGTCAACAAACACAAAGACAGGGAGTTCATGTCCCATGTACTAGACTATAAATATAGGAACCCTAGAGAACCCTAACAATATAAATCTTTGCAAGATAGTGTATAAAGAAGAAAGGAAATCCCATCTCAAACTTTTCATAGAATATCAAGACGTTTTTGCATGGTCCTACAGAGATCTAAAGACTTATGACAGTCACATCATTCAACACACAATATAGTTTAAAACTGGAGAAAAACCCTTCCAACAGAAGCTCCAGAGGTACCACCTATCTCTGGAACCCCTCATGTGTGAGTTAAAGAAATTACTAGATGCAAAAATTATCTTTTAGTTTGGACACTCTGCCTGGGTAGAAAATTTGGTTCCTGTCAAGAAAAAGTCTGGGGAGATCCGCCTATGTGTGGATTTCATAAACCTCAATAGAGCATCTGAAAAGGAAAATTACCCAATCCCACCGATGAAGCAACTCTTGCATATCGGGTCTAGTTCTGAGGTTTTTTCCCTGCTGGACGGTTTTTTAGTTTACAACCAAGTTCTAGTTTCAAAGGAAGACCGATTGAAAACTACCTTCCGAACCAAGTGGGGAACCTTTTCTTATAAACACATGCCCTTTGGGTTAATAAATGTAGGGGAAACCTTCCAAAGGGCCTTGGATGTATCTTTTTGGGTAATAATCAAAAAGTATGTAGTAGTTTATTTGGATGGCGTGATTGTGTATTCAAATAATAGAGATCACATCCAACACCTAACCCAGATTTTTGAGAGGTGTAGGAAATACGATATATCTTTAAACCCTAAGAAAACTATTTTTGGTGTCGAGGAAGGGAAAGTACAAGGTAATATTATATCTCAAGAAGGAATTCACATAGATCTTGAACAACTTAAGGAAATAGCTTAGCTTTCCTTACCCCACAACAAAAGGGCTATGCAATCCTTCTTTGGGAAAATCAATTTTGTGACAAAGTTCAACCCCAATTTCACTAAAACTATCAAACCCTTACAAAAAATGATCCACAAAGATGTTGAATTTAAGTGGGATGATGAATGAAAAATTTCTTTCAGAAACATTAAGACTACAATATCTCAAGCTCCGATATTGTGAAGTCCTGAATTTATTAAATATTTTTTCCTCTATAATTTTGCCTCTGACCAATCTTAGTTTCATTATTGACTTAGAAGAATGATGACAACAATGAGGTGTTGGTCTCATTTATGAACACTAATATTCAAAGGGAAAAACTAAATTACCTCGCTATAGACCAATAGGCTTATGCAATGTACAAGAAAGTAAAACATTTCATATCTTACATCCTAAAAAACCACACCAAAGTCATTGTGCCTCATCCTGCATTTTGATCCCTATTCACTAAACAAGATATGGGGGAAAGAAGAGGAAAATGGATAGCAGTGGTCCAATAATTTTATCTAGATATAAAACCTGCCAAACTGGTTAAGGGACAAGGATTATGTAAACTGGCAGTTGAAGGCCAGGACCAAGTAAATGAAGACCCTGGGTGGGAGAATGATTTGGCTTTATGGTGTAGTGAAGCTTTATATGTTCCCCATGGGCAGGAGTCTTGGTATGAGAAACTAATTTTTCTCTTGCATCATGGGACTTTCCCATAAAACCTAAACCCTAAGTAAAGGAGAGCTCTCAGACTAAAATTGGCACATTATCGCCTCATAAATTTGGTGCTCTTCTGCGTTAATTATGATGGGGTACTTTTAATATGTCTCAAACATGAAGACGCAGAAAAAGTTCTGAAGGAGCTCCATGATGGTCCTGCAGGTGGAAACATCGCAGAGAATACCACCGCTCACAAAATACTAAGATCCAACTATTATTGACCTACTCTATTTAGATACCTCACACATATGCTAGGAACTGTAAAACTTGTCAAATGAGTGCGGGGATGGAAAAGAGAGAATTTTTCCCACTCAAAATTGTGGTCATCTCCAGACCATTCGAGCAATGGGGGTTAGATTTCATAGGAGAAATTACACGGAGTTCTTCAAAACAACATAGATACATACTAACTACCAAAAATTATTTCATGAAATGGGAAGAGGTCATCCCTCTAACTCATGTAAACGAAAAGGTGGTAATTCAATTCATAGAACAACATCTAATTACAAGGTTCGGTATGCCATTTGTTCTTGTTTTTTATAATGCCGCTTAATTTTCTTCCACCGTATTAACACATTTTTCTCTAGACAAAGGAATCATAATTAGATACTCTATAAACTACTATCCACAAGGGAATGGAGTGGCATAATAATCCAATACAAACCTAGTGAGGATATTAAAGAAAACAGTTGCAAACAACCAGAGGAATTGGAATAGTTCACTTCATAATTCCTTATGGGCTGATAGAGTAACACCCAAGGAAGCTATAGGGAATTCCCCATACTTTATGGTACATGGACAAGAGGCCATTCTCCCAAATGGGCTATATCTTCCATCTCTTCAGCTTGCTCGGGGTTCTAGAGGACAACCCTCTTTGGTTATTCAACAAAGAATTGATACCCTCCTCATGTTGGAAGAATAAATGGAGAAAGAAAAATCAAAGTTCATTTGTCATCAATAGATAGTTAATAGGTGGTTTGACAAGCATAAGGACAAAGAAAATAATTTTTAAGTAGGAGACTTAGTCCTGAAATGGGACTGAGTGAATGAGCCGAAGGGAAAACATTCGAAGTTTCATAATCGATGGCTCAGACCTTTTTAAGTAGCCAAGAAACTTGGGGCAGACACGTATTGGTTCAAAAATCTGAGGGGGGAACCTGACACCCTCTCGGTTAATGGCCAAGCCCTAAAACAATATTTTTGTTAAAGAAAAAAAATGTGTGTGTTTTCATGTTATTTTATTTCTTAGGATGACTACAGAACCCTTTATTTTTGTTTTATTTTTTGTCATGTTGTTTGCGCTTTGATGTTGTGTTCTAAAAGGCATCATTTGACCTTAATCAATACAATGTGGAAAACTCTGTTCCAGACTCATGCTTACAAGAAACAAAAGATATGTTGAGTGAATTGTTGTTATCTTAATGGAGTTTTGCATCTAAACTTTGCAAATAAACAACCTTGGAAAGTGATGAAGTGTCCATCTGGTGGTGTGGTAAAACCTAAAGGAAAATATTGTAAGTTGAAAGGGACCACATGTACCTCAATATAGAGATATAAATTTTCACTGTAACCATCTCATCTTATAGATAACAAATGTCTTCCTCTCCCACTCGCTCAAGGAATTCTACCGAAATAAATCAATTATATCAGATGAGTGAAAATTGAGAGAGGGTATGCAGATAACTCTGTTGGGGATATGGACGCTCACTGGCAGCGGAGCAAGGTCTGTGATGTCAGGGCTATTGATGCTCACTGACAGAGGAGAAACACTACAAAAAGTGAATGATGATAACTAAAGGCCTGGTGCTAGTGAATTATTTAGTAGACTCTTTTCAACAAGGAGCATGGGTCATGGTTAAAAGGAAAAAAGGTGGGATAAAGGTTGAAACTCCACAGGCAGGCCTAGATTGACCCACCAAAGGAATTGAAAATGCAAGGATAGAAGAGACTCTAATAAAAAAAAAACAGTCAAGTTCTTAACCAACTTCTGCATTAACTAAGCCCGAGGAAGGAACAAAGATTTTTCATTCACCCAACAAGTCTCCATTTGTTGAGCACTCAACACACCCTAAAAGCCTTATGAAATTTTATCTCTTTTTGGGTACCACTTGTTTTACTTGACTGCCTAAATCAATTTCACTTTGTGAAATAGTTTATCTTTGTTTTGTTTTCATGACTCCTATCATCAAGTCAGGTTTGTTTTAACTTGTGAAACCTCATGTCTAAAAGAACATGACACCTGAATTAAGGATCAAAAAATAACAATGCACCTAACACGCCCAGGTCCAGTGTCGGAAAAATTCAAGCAAGCAAAGAGACCATAGAGTTGCAAAATTCATCGAGCATCGATCCCCATCGCCATCGGCAAAAGGAGGATTTGGTTTGCGTAACTTATTCTCACAAAGTTTCAAGAGATAGTTGATCCCCTTCGGCATCGGAAAAAGGACACAAAGGATATACATCGACAAAGGAAGTAAAGAAATCACCAATAGTCGATGACCAATTAACTTTATTGGGGTCGGGGAAATCCGTAAAAGTTAAAACAATCATTTTTTTTTGCGACAAGCATATAACCAATCCCCAATCCTTGATTCATTTTCGACATCGAGACTTTTTCGGAAAGTCGATCCGAGAGCATTTGGGTAGGTTGATCATCGATCGATGATCCTTGATAATTTTGGGTGTCGGAAATATAGGATTGGGTTTTAGAATGTATAGCTTAAATAAAGTCTTGTTTCTGATTAACACGAGAAGATGAAGTCATCGATCTCGAATGCCACGTGTATTTACCACATAAGGGGGTTGTACAACGTACTTTCGTCGTGAGCCATTTTTTAGGTTCCCTGGGTCTTAGTCACTCCTCCTAGTCATCTTTGCCACATCAGCTTTGTATGGCAAGATCGATTGAAGTTAGAGATTTTGCAAGAAGATATCAACGAAAACGTTTGAAGCACAATCTCGACCCCCGATCTACCAACTAAACTAGAGAAACGATGGGATGTTTGCAACATAAGACATGATCAGATTTGGACATTTAATAGACCAGTTAATGCCTGATCCTGCATTTGTTTCTACCTCATGCACTGATTAGACAACAACAATTTGAAATCGTTGATAGACCAACTGATCCCACGCCGTCAACCCATGATGAATTTAAGTTTAAACATCTTTGAATATCTAGCGGCAGATTTAATGAAATTACACTCATAACCTGAATTGAATGGCTGATGTGACAAGGTAAGTTCATTCCTATTTAAATATCTAGAATGGTTTTGAACAAATTCATTCTGTGCACAAGTTGAATTCCAGAGCATCTAAAGGAGCAAAGTGAATGTATTGAGACTGTATCGATCCTATGATTATCAAAACTAGGTTTAACAAGATGTAGAGGTATGTATTCAAGTTTTTTAATTCATTGGCCTTAATATATGCATCCAGTTTTCTTGCACAATATCTAAACTATGTTCTAGTTGCAGGTAATATGTCGTCGAGAAATCCAACCACCAGATGCTCATCGAGGGAACCCAAACTAAAAGAAGATGAAATGGGAAAAGGGTCATCTCCTGGGACCACGAGGCAGTTGGAGTATGCTCCCAGGGCAGATCTTGTTATTAAAACATCAAAAAAGAAATAATTTGTCCAGCCTCCAGCCTTCGATGATACAGAAAGCATCAGATCCAAAGTAATTCTCCCATTTTGGGGGGATCTCTTCAACAAAATTAGCCGAGAAGAATACCCAAAGTATATCCCACACATCAACATAGACGTGAGGGCGCTCGATGAACAGGTGTTCCTGAACATCTGACAGTCGTATTTACACATGGTGGCAAGTAGAACCTCGGTTTTCCATTGCATAGAGGTTCTTAAATACCTCATCGACCATACAGATGGGAAGAATTGATTGATCAACAATGAGAATGGTAGATGTGTCAAAGTTTTCCTCCTAATAGAAGTCCATAAATACTACAAGATCAGGGACCCAGAAGAGCAGCTCAACACAGACTTTGTGGTGAAGTTCTATGAATTCCATGACACCAGCTGGTTGATGGCCTCATGGTGGAAGGAAGATAAGAATTTCACTAACCAGAGCAATGGTGGCTCTCATCTGCCAACTATATGGAGAAAAGGATTGCTCTAATTTTTCATAAGTGTGGATGTCGTTGGCATACACAGTGGTGATCTTTAGGAGAAGCTTCAACTGGGGAGAGATAATCTGAAAACAATTAAGCATCTATGTACAACAGGCTCAGACATCGAAAGAAGGGGAGGTACCCACTTTCTGCATGACCTCGTACCTACTCGATGTCATGTGCACAAGGAAAGTCTTCATCAGCATGAATTTAAGCTTGCATGTTGCAGAGCTCTTGATCCACATCTACTTCAGCATAGTATGGGAGAGTGGGTAGAAGAAATATTATGCACTCATATGAATGAATTCATCGCATGTATTCATTTTATTATTTTCAAGAAAGAATGCCCAAGATTATCTATAGAAGCCAAGAAAATGGTATCAAAAGAAGTCCATTGGTATTTAGACGAACGATCAACCTACATCAGGGTGTTTCGGGCCACCAGAGCACCACATCTCCTACATGCTCATGTCCCAGACTGACTCAATGTGGGATAAATCTGCTATCAGACTATCTTGTAGGGATACAATGCCACATTGGTCATGGACAAGAAGCAAGTTTTCATACCCTACGATTTTCATATAGGATTTTATCTAGTAAAGGATATTGCTCAATCCAAATAAGAAGGGTTGAGACAACTTGAATTCAGGTTCCCAACAGGCCGATTCCATAATAACAACCCCTAAGGCTTGATCCTCCAACATGCTTCATAGGTATCGTCCTGTTGGTCGTACACTCATGATAAGTTTGAGGACGATATTTTCACAGAGTGTGCCCAGGACTAGGACAAGGTGGTGTAGAGAATGGCCAATCCAAACATGACCAAGTTCAAATCCATGAGCATGTATGAAGAGGTGGAAACAATAGAGCAGTTGGCTCAAGAGGCCCTCATATCTAGGGAAGAAATCAGAGCAGCAGAGACAACAGAGGCACAAAGAAGGGGATTACTCTTGCTAGAAGGGCATAGAGGATCATTGATCAATTGAAAAATGACCCTAATTTGATAGAAATGATGAACATTCTCACTAATAATCCAATCAAAAGTTGAGGGGAACCAGATAACCTAGAGCCAATGTTATTTGAAGAAAATACTAGGTCAGAAAACCCTAAGTTTCCACCACCGCAGATTAGATCACTAGGGGATATTTTGACCCTGCCTGAGATAGTGAGGACATCAGGGAGAAAAAGTGTACCAAATCCCTTGTTCGATTTGATAACCATCTATTATTATCAGAAGAGTTCAGAGGTGTCTCTAGTCACTCCAGTGAAAATTACAGAGGAGAAAGAACCTGAGAGAGCATCCACCCTGAGTCTCGATGCTCCAAGTCAGAGTCGTCCACAGAGCAAGTATGAAGTAGAAAGTGCCTTGGAGGTTGAGCCACTCGACATACCAGGAACCCCAATGGAAATCTCGAGGGATGAGCTAGGATTAGGAGAACAAGAAGAATAAATTCCATAACAGGAAATCAACATTTCAATAGTTGATTACCAAGAAAGTATCGAACGCGTCCCCGATTCCCCGATTTTTGCCAGTACCTTACCACCCGATGAGAAACAGCTAGAGGCCGAGCCATCGTGAGATACAAAATAGGTTCAGGAACCCAACCTTGAACATATATACACAGTCGAGGGCCTGGGAAATACTCCTACTTGGGGAGAACAACAAATCCCCGAACCTATCTATGAGGTCGTTGATATACAAGAAATCGCCTATGACCGAAAGAGAAAATCCATAATGAAGAGAACCACTAAGAAAAGGAGGCTTATGTTGGACAATTCGATCCTCATCACCACATAGGATAAATTGATCATCACAAAGCATGGCAAGACATCCGAGCTTATCGATGCAGGGATGGAAATCACAGATGCCACCCTGGATAGAGAGAGGAAAAATGAAGAGGAATTTTCCTCTGCGCTAAAGGAGTTGTAGCATCTGTGCCATTTGGCGAAATATTATCAAGACTCCACACAGGCCATGGTGTTTTTCAAAAGTAAGTTCTAAGATGCCTATAGAAAATTCATGAGTGAAAGGAACCTTTTCACTATAGGGATAGTCGACTTCCAACAAGACACCCTTATGGTGCTAGGGACTTGCAAAGACGTGGAAAGATGGTATGAGAAGGCCCGCCAAGCAGTGGAAAGAATTGACTACAACAACGCAGTTCAAAAGGGCCAAAGAGCACCACATTCGGTTGCTAAGGGACAATGACATAGATTGGATAAGGAAAGCAGTCGAATACTGGGTGAAAATGGCCCAAGAACCTTAGCGGAAGATTCAAGAGAAATGGGTTGATTGCAAAATAATCTAAGTCAAGATTAATCGGGAGATGAAATACATCGGTCTCCCAGAATTTGGCTCACCCAAGGACTTTGTTGACTTGCATGACATAGTCAAACAACGTGTAAAACAAGACTCGGCATGGACTGCAAAGATAGAAAAGGTGGCAAATATGGAACTAGGACAAGTACAAGAGTTTATGGAGCACCCGATCAAGGCTCAAACAATATTAAAACAGTTAAATGTTAAAATAGTCAAGTATCGGGCACGTACAGTAGAAGTAAAGGAGATCCTTTCGGCCCTGATGGACAAACACAGATTTCCATATGCCAACACATGTGAGGAAATCTTTGTCAAATGGTCAGAGTATGACAAGAGTCATTCACTTCAGTGAAACCATTCGATGACTCTTAGAAGAAAGAGAGATTGAAGTGCCATGTGGCGATGTTTTGTTTTACTTAGCTTGCAGTTTTGATGGTTATTTTTAGTTAATGATTTGTTGTAAATAAGAGGATCGACCTTTTAGAAAATTTCAATGGTTTTGGAAAAGACCCTCGTTTTTGGAATTGTAAAGAAATATTTTGGAACAACCTTAATTGAGAAATCCTATTTAGGACTAGAGACAAACTTTTGTTTTTCATCAAAGGCATGTTTGATTGGATTTGAGGAGGAAATAATTCCAACTTTGTTTCATGAATGGATGTTGTAATGAGTAAGAGTTTCTAAATCTATTGATAAGTTAGTTGATTCAATATTTTTCTGTAGTTATTTTTCTTAATGATGGAAAGAAAATAGTTGTGTTAATGTGTGATTAATGGTTAGAGATAAGGAAACTATTTTTCTTTCCATCATTTTATTGCATGTATGTTTTCTTTCGATAATTGTGTCTTAGTAAATAATTGAAATACCAACAATTTGATATATTGGTACTAGGCTTGTCACAGGTGTGAAAATCTTTGCTTGCATGCTTGATCACGAGGTTTATCCCAAGCTCAACCTTCTTCAGTAGTTAAGGTACCCCTTTTACCCAGCAGGTTTATACCAGCACACATATTTTTAGTAGACCCACCTATTAAAAGAAAATACAAAAGAGAACATTTAAACTAAAGAAGGAACTTTCATCAGAAGATTTCCTGTCAATCACTACATAAATCCCATCGACTGTTTGGCTGGATCGACCGATCACGAGAACCATTCCACTATCAAACGCTGCATAGTTTAGTTGGGACTAGATGGTGTGTTTGGTTCCTACTATTGAGTTAAAGGAACTTAGGAACCCTCAACACTCCACAGTGCTCCCCGATATGTCTCTCTTCCAAATCAGTCTCTTGTAAATTTTGGAAAAATAATGAAAATATTGAATACCTTCTTAATATTAAAAAATCTTTATGAAAGGGGTTTAGAGTGTATCATCATACCCTTCAAATTCTCATATTCTGAATAATATTGTGGTTCCAAAGTATTCTTCTCCTCCATAGTGTTCCTCCATATGTCTCTCTTACAAGTCTCTCCCCTACAATTTTTTGCAAAATCATGAAATAACGAATAGCTTTTTAGTATTTAAAGGACTTTATGAAATTCGATTCCTAGTCTTTTTTAATTGTTTAAAAAAATTGTGTTTGTTTTTAACTTTTTCGGCATACTGGTGCAATTATGTAAGATGCACCAGTGCATTCATTTTACATTACACATTGGTGCATACATATTATATGATGCACCTATAACATACAATTTTTTTATTAACAAAATCTTGAAACACGGTGCGGTTAATTTTTCAACGCACTGGTGTTTATTATTAATATGCTCACTAGTGCATTTGGGGTTTATAAGCGCATCGATATGCTTTTAAAGTCATTTGAAATTTTATTTGCACATAAATAGTATATTCATATCAAATTATCTTTTAGGATGAATTCGCATGACTTACAATACATCAGTATACATTTTATGTTTTATGTCACCTTATTTTTTAAGAATGGTTTCAAACTCAGATTGTGGTATGGTCCTCGAAATTTATTTTAGATATGTATAGAAAAATTTATTGCTAATTTTGCTGAAATGCAGGGAGAAAACCTTATTATATGATCAAATGGTTAATTCTTCAAATTCCACCCCATTCCATATTGCTCAAATTCCATTGCGGAGTTATCCCTTTCCATCTCTAGTAAGTTTAGCTTATTTTATTTATGTTTCAATTATCTAATTGATTTTTTTTTATCCATGTCAATCTGAATAAAAATGTATCCAAATTTGCAGGATCCTGATTCATAATCGAGTTTAGATGCATAAAATATTCCAGTACCGGTTCAAAAACTATGGAAGGTCTTATCAGGAGCAACATATCACAAGCAGTTAGTAGATGAAAATGGGTAGCCGCTTTACCCTACCAATTATGGCATTCCATCTTTCAACCACAATCCTGGGTCGACAAAGGTAATAATTGTTTGGTATAATGTAATTTGAACAAACAAATTATTTCATTGTGCTTACTAATATCATTGATGTACTAATGTTCAATATTTTTGAAATTCTTAGGATTCTGATGATGAGCGACATACCTACCATCTTCCGTTGCATCCCACAAAAATTCCAACCCTAGAGGAGGATGCAATGAGAGTACAAATTGGAGAGGAAGCGTACCAAGAATGGTTCAATCAACCACCTATACAATTTCCACTATGTCCAGATTCACCAATTAGGAATGACTACAACAAGAGTAGCTATTCATAAGTTGGAAATGGAGACAATCAAAAAGAGGTTGGTATGGATGATTACTTATGGGATACAACTGCCATGGAGATAATGTTGTTAGACACATTCCAGAACGATGAGATGGGGGATGATGCTCATATTAGTGATACCATTTTTGAAAGATTGAAATCTACTTCCACCACCCCTCTCTTTGGACCTAGTGCCTGGTCAAAGTCTACCCATCTTGGGATGACAATTTTATTGTACAACATCAAAGAAAAATTTGGCATGTAAAATGCATGTTTCTTGACAATATTGAGGTAATTGATGAGCAAGTGTCTTATATTAATTTTGAGAAATCTTGTCACACAATCAACATTAGAAATGGTTTCTTTTATAAACATTTTTTTTTGTGAGTGTAAGAAGTTGTATTACTGTAGAAAATTATGATACAAAAAAGGGGGAACTCCTGGTCTACCTAGAAGGAAACTAGGCCAGGGGTTCCCAAGTTGCATGTGTTGATATTTATGAGAGGTGGAACTTGTTTGCCACCAGGGGAAACCAGGCCAGTCCTACCATATCCAGTTTGAAAAAAGATAAGCAACATATTCATAAAAAATAGAACCTAAAACAATCTGCTAGACCAGTAGGTATGAACTAACCTGACTAAGCCTATCATTACTACCATTAGACTAACCATTCACTAGTCCAAGATGATGATGTGTTTCTTTCCACCATCCTCCTGGCTCTTGTTATCATCCTTGTTGGATATCATGCAAGTCTTCCTCATGTGGGTTAGCGCACCGCACCCATCGACCGGTGTAATGTCTATGTGATGGACATAGCGTAGATAGAGGTGGAACTGAGCAACCAACCACTCCATCTAGGATTTCTGGTTCTTCTTGACCTCAACTAATAGTTTGGTAATAGTTTCCAGACTAGTAAGGCGACTCAGGATTTCGTCCAACTTTTTCTTGTTTTCCTTGTGATCTTCCCGTCTAGAGTCTTCGATTTCCGAACTTACTTTTCCGATCATCATCTTAGTTAGCCAAGCCATCTCCACTATTTTATGGTAGAGGGTTTCCCTGGGCTGCATGGCCCCCAGATCAATTATCATATTTGTTTCATGTTCTATTGCATCCCACGCTTTTCCTTTGCATTTTTCTTTTATTTCCTTTTCCCACCGGGTAATGGTCATTTTTCCTTTCGGCACAACCATATTTTAGAAGGTTCCCTCCACATATTTTGTCGCCTTCTCCATTCTTGACACCTGCCATGGACTATTAGGTACTTCCTTTCCAAGGGGGTTCCTCTTCCTATGTGTTCGCTTCATTCACGACAACCCACTTGGTGTGTGACTGCTCCTTTGTTGTATACTCTGCCTATACCTTAATTCACAAGGATTCTTCCTTTCCCTGCCCTTATGTCTGTGATATCCCCTGTTGTTGTGCTCCTTCTGTTTGTGTCTCTTCCTAATGTCTCTTCTCTTATTGAGCTTCCCTTGCTGCGAGTTTGTCCTTCCAATCATGGTTTTCCCGCAGTGGTGAGCTCTTCTATCCTTGTTCCCCAATGCAGCTCATATGATCATGATGACTCAGCCTTTATCCCTGTGCATCTCCTTTCCCCTGCTCACTTGAGATCCAAGTGTACTGCTATTCATACCTGTAATTTGTCATGGTGGATCGGGTTTGGACCATGTCACACCCTCATGCCTTACGTCATTTGTTGCATGTGGTTTGTCATCTGTACTTTCCCACATGCTTTCTCTGCTACTCTTACTGTCAAAAGGGCCTTGTTTCTGTACCCCTACATGCTACTTATGCTGATCCTGCATGGTAATTGATGGTCAAGTGTGAGGTAATCATATCCTTCCCAAGTCCTGCGTGCCTGCCGAAAGGCCTTGCGGTACCCTCCTCAATGCGACCTTCCTCGCTTAAGCTTCCTTCATGGTCTTTTGTCGCTAGTTGGATGCGGTCTATTCTAAGTGGTCCATTTGGGATGTTGTTCTAGGTAGTGTCTAGTTATGGACCTTCCTGGCCAACCCCCTCATTGGCTAGCCTGTTTGCCAAGCCATTCGTTGACACGCGCACCCAACACAACTCCACTATATTCATGGTTTTCAGATGCTCTTAGATTTTATGTAGGGAGTGTGCTAGGCGCCAGTGTCTCTAAACCTTGTCCACTCTAGTGCCATTTTGGAGTCTTTTCATCATTTTTATAACCAAGGTGGAGTCACCTTCCACGATAGTGTTTTTCGTCCTTTCGTGGTTTAGGATTTCAAGGCCAAGCTCCAAGGCTCCAAATTTCATTGCATTGTTGGTTGAGTTTCCCATACTTCTAGTATATATCCAAATGATGTTACCACCACTGTCTCTGATCACCCCTCTCATCCATGCCACTCCTGGGTTTCCTTTTGCCACCCCATCAAAATTCAATTTCAGGAACCCTAACCGAGGCAGTTGCAGTCTCCTATTTGGAGTTGCGCTTCCCATCCTATCGGAGCACTGTTGCACTCGTATTTTAAGTGGAAAAACTCAAGGATGCAGGATTCTTGGTTTGTGAGTTACGTTTTCTCCTTCTTGCAGTTGTGGCTCTGCACCGTTTCTTGTATTTGTAAGATTATTGTGTCCTTGAGATATCCTTCGAGTAGGATTTCAATCATGAAGATGCGTTGATTCCTTTCCTTCCATATTTCCCAGATGATCGTCCCCAGTGTTAGATTCTAGCAAAGGTTCAGCATTTCATTTTTGTTGTATCTCTCATTCCAATTATTGATGGTTGTGTTGATGTTGCCTCTGATCCTATTGGACTGGCGGTAGAAGCCTTCCGCCCAATCCGATATCTCTATTGTGTAACTGCATTCATCGACGAGGTGATTGGTTATTTCCTCCTTTTCTTGACATAGGTGACATCGAGATGGACCTATAAAACCCCTTTTCCTGAGGTTTTCCCAGGTTAGAATTCGGTTGTGAAGAACTAGCCATTTGAACATTTTTATTTTTGGCCATTGGGGGCTACACCAAATCTTTCCCCACTGTTGCACCGGGTCTTCTTGATCCTGGTCCGCGATGTAATACTGTGCCTCTTTTAAGTTGAATTCCACACCATTTTTCCTACCCAACCTTAATTGGTCCTCTTCCTCTGAGACTAGAATTTTCCTTTTCCCTAGTTCCTCCTCCACCTCTTTCATTTGTGTTGCGATCTAGTCTCTATTTTGTGGATTGAGTTTGTCCCAAATCCTCCATCTGTTGCTGCCATTTCTTTTCTTCTAGTAGTGATGGATTTTTGTTTTGACTTTCACTGTCATCTCTTATTGGAGCTCCTCCCTGTCTGGATTTTCCATTCTAGGTTCTTGTTGCCATGCGTCCTCCCAAAATCTTATTGTTTTACCATTTCTGACTTCCTAGAAACTGTGTTTATGGATCTAGTTCTTATTGCACAAGGTGAGATTCTAGTTGTTTGATTCCTCCCTTGTGCCCATGAACTGAATTTGATCTTGGTCGTTGATGTTCGGGGCATACTTGGCCTTCTAGAGGTTTTCCCATGGTACCAATTTGTCTTTGACCTGTCTCCACCAGAGCTTTTCCCCATAGGCTTCGTTGGTTACATGTGGGTCTTGTAACCCCAGGCCTCCTTTGTGTTTTGGTCTACAAACCTTCTCCTAGGCCACTAGGGCCCATTTATTTTTATTTTCATCACCTCACCATATGAAATCTCTTTGAATGGCTCTAATATTTTGTAGTATTCCTTTGGGAGTAGGAGACACTAATATCATATATGCCAGAATTGTTTGTAGAACCATTTTGGTAAGGATAAGCCTCCCAACCAGGTTGAGAGCTCTGTAGGTCCAATTTTTTATGCTCTCCTACAGTTTGTTGATCACTCCTTCCCATGTTTCCATTTTTCATGCTATTTCCATCAGGGGGATTCCCAAATATTTCGTTGGGAGCATTTTGTGCTCAAACCCCAAAATGTTGGCCAAGTTTCTTTGAATTACAGGATTAGTGTTGAAGAAATAAATCATGGATTTGGAGTGTTTGATCTCTACCCCTGAGGCTTCCAAAAGTCTTCTAATATTCTTTTGTAGGCATTTTCTTCCTTGACCATGGGTGTGCCATGGAGCAGGGTATCATCAATGAACTGTTGGTGTGTGGAGGTTGGACAGTTTTTGAAAGGTTTGATGCCTTTTATTTCCCTTGCTGTAGTTGCACTTTTTATACTTCTCCTTAGCCCTTCCATCATCATAATGAATAGGAAGGAGGATAGTGGATCTCCTTGCCTGATTCCTCTCGAAGTCCAGAAAGATTTTGCTGGGGCTCCATTGATTAGAAGCAAGTATCTTGTTGTTGAGACTAGATTGACGATCCATTTGATCCAGTGTTGTTTGAAACCAAAGGCTTACAGCATCTTGGCCATATAGTGGCGACTAATTTTGTCGTAATCCTTCGCCAAGTCAAGTTGGATTATCATCCCCCCTCTTCTTTGGATTTTCAACATGTGTATAAGCTCGTGGGAATGGATGATGTTTTCCAGGATTTGTCTTCCTTCTACGAAACCCACCCGTTGCTATGAAATCATTGTGGGTAGGAGAGGTTTCAGTCTATTGGATATGAATTTAGAGATTATCTTGTAAACCACATTGCATAAAGCTATAGTCATGTAGCGGTCTAGGGTCCTTGCTTCATTTTCTTTTGGGATTAGAGTGATCAGTGTGGCATTTAAAGATTTCAAGATGGAGGCTGAGCGTATGGAGTCTTCCACCACCCCATAAATGTCATGTTTAACTGCTTCCCAGTAGGCTTTGAAGAATTCCACTGTGAAGCCATATGGACCTGGGGCCTTTCTATTGGGCATCTCCTATACCACTTGGTCAATTTCCTCCTTTGCGATGGGTTTGCTTAGATTGATATTTTGTTCCTCGGTGACCAACTTGGGGATGTGCTAAGTTATCCTTTGTATGGCCTCGATTCTGTCTTGATTAAGTTCTTGGGAGATCCCTTGGAAGTGATTGACCAATGTATTTTCAATATCCTTGTGGGATTCTCTTTCGATTTCTTCCTAATCCCTAATTTTCAAGATTTTGTTGTGGGTTCTTCTTTCCATGGTTTTTCTATTAAAAAACTTGGTATTCCTCTCTCCTTTCTTTAGCCACTTGATTCTGGACTTTTGGCACCATAGAGTTTCTTCGTGTTGGCCTCTTGCTTCCCATTCCTGGGTCATTTGGATCTCTTATCTTTCCTGATCTTGTGTATATCCATCGTTGATGCAAAGTTCTTCGAGTTGCATCATTCTGTCCTTGATACTTTTTTTTTCTTGGTTTATGTTTCCAAAGATTTCCTTGTTCCACTCCTTGAGTTTATTTTTGATGTACTTGAGTTTCTTGTATAGTTTCAACATCCTTGTCCCTTGATCTGGAAGTTCCTCCTGCCACCATTGGTTGATGTTCTCCTTGAAGGTGGGAAGTTAAATCCAAAATTTCTCAAATCTAAAAGGTATGTTCTTCGGAGTGTTTTAAAAGTTTTCTTCCAATTGAATTGGCCAATGGTCTGAACCCCCCCATGGCAAGATGTTGTAGTCCAAAGCTAGTCCCTTTATAATGATGGATTATGACACCAAGAATTTGTCTAGCCTTGTAGCTACATGGTGGTGATTTAGTCGTTTTCTATTCTAGGTAAAATGGCCATTGTTGGTCCTAATGTCCACCATCTCCATTGTGTCAATGAAAGATTAAGATTCCTCCGCATCTCTATCCAATCTCCTGCTTCCCCCTTTTTTCTCTGCAAGTGTAGTGATGATGTTGAAGTCCCCTGCCAGGATCCAGTGGAGGTTGTTGGATCGGGCCTTTAGATTTTATAGGTCTAGGAGCATTCTCCTTTTTTCCTCCAACATCTAGGGACCATACACATTAGTGAATAGAATCGCCTCTGTGTTACCTATAATTTGCATGGTAATCGAAACTATGTGTCTCATGGATTCAACTACTAGTAGGTTCAATGATTGTGGGTTCCACAAGGTGAGAATCCCGCCTGCCATCTGTTGGCCTTCGACAACCAACATCTTGTACTTACTCCATTGTTTTTTATAGATTGTTTCCATTATGTCTATAGTGAATTTTGTCTCTTGGATGAGACAGAGGTCAGGTTGTTCCTTCCTCGGTCTATTTTTAAGAATTATTTTCTTTTGTGGGTTGTTTAGGCATCTTATATTCCATGTTATAATATTCATTTAAACACGTGGGGGGAAGTTGGGAAAGATCTTTTTGATCTTACCTGAACTTATCAGCAGGGCTCCTAGTTCTTGTAGGGCTACACTGTTTGATTTCCTTCCTTTTTTTGCCTTATCTTCTTGGGTTAATTTTGTGGTTGTACCTCACCTACATTGATTCCCATGTGTCCTATCTCAGCATGCGTGCACTTGGTACCTCTGGATTTTTCTTCCTCCCTTAAAAGGAAAAGGTATTGAATGTGATCTAGTTGCTCCGCTAGCACATTCTCTACTCCCTACCTTTTCCATTGCTCCAATATGTTCAGGAGATCTATTCCTTCCCTTTCCACAATGTATCTAAGATCAGGATCTTTTGTGCCTACCTCGCTTGGTTTCATCTCTGAGTTTCTATATACCTCTTGCATTGGGTTGTTAGCATCTTCATTTCCTCCTTCCATAGGATTTGCACTTCCTCCCTGTTCTCTCTTATTGCTTTGACTATATATGTTCTCATGAGTTGCTTGTTCCCTAACTTCTATGGATTTTATCTTTTCCTTTCCTCCTCCTTCCCCTTGGTTGGCCCTATCCCATCCTTCTATTCTAGTCCTGGATTTTAGATTGCTTCATGTTGGGGCTTTTATTTGTTTCTTGTTTGATCTCTTTTTGTGGTTCAGATTTACAAACCCGTCTTCATCCTGCTGTATTTTGGTGTTTTTCATTTCTTGTTTTTTATTGATAGGGAATTCTCTCAACAGGTGTTCATTCTCATGGCATCTTCTGCATAAAAATGGGATCTGGTCGTAGTTGATTCTTTGTATCCATTCCTCATATCTAAACTCCAGGATTATGTCTTCTAGGAGGGTCCCCGAAACATCCATCTCTATGTAGATCCTTGCATAGGATGTATATCTTCCTTTTAGGGTTGCTTATGATGTCTTGACATATTTCCCAAGATTGTTCCCTTTTTCTTTGAAGGTGAATGAAAGCCAGTATTCTAGAGGTAAGGAGTAGAGTTTCAGCCAGACTGGGACATTTTTAAATATTTCTTTCTCTGGGAAGAAGTTTTCCTTCCACAACTACATGTCTAGCCCTGTTGAGGTGTGGAAGTATGCCCCCACCCCCCACCCCCNAGACTTAATCCCTATCCTCCAGGTTCATGAAGACTACTGTGAAAAATCCTTTTGAGACCAGGTGGAGTTCCACTTCTCCACTTGGATTCTATTGATATTTTATCTTATAGCACAACGTTATTTCTGTGGGCCACAAACCCGTGAACTTGCAGATTATTACATCTGTCTACATCTGGTCTCGATAGAGTTGTATTTGTGGATCTTCTAGTATAACCTTGGGTATCAATGTTGTTTTAGGTTTACACAAGTTGCACCCATTTACCCCACTAGGGTTCACTGGTTCTTATGCATCATTCTAGGATTCTCTGGCTTCTTCCCCCATGTGATCCCTTTTTTCCTGGTTGCTCTCCTGATTCTTTTCCGATTCTAATCTTGAGGTTCTTTTCATGGGTTCTTTGAAACCTACACCTCGCGAGCCTTTCTCCCTATCCACCAGTACCTTCTTGTATGAGGGGGTTCCACTCCCACCCCCTTTGGTAACCATTATGTCCGTTGCTAAGACTACAACTATCAAACCCTAGCTTGCAGTTTCTCTAGATCCATTTTGACAATAGATGAAGTTGTGGATTCATTTTATAAATGTTAAATGACCTTGTATATTTCTATTTCCCACTAACTGCAGGTCATTAAAAGATAAGGTTCTTCCTGGTGATAATGTTTTTCTTAATAGTTGCGAAGAGGAAAAATAGTTGTTGAAAATGTTGGGTGTTGAGTATATATCATATCATGCATGTCTGAATGATTTTATTCTATATAGAGGAGAATATGAAGAAAAAAAGATTTGTTCAAAATGTGGGCATGATAGACACCATAAATGAAATAAAAATGGTAAATCGATGGTCCTTCTCATAAGATATTAAGGAAAATTCCTATAATCCCAATTATTCAAAGGCTATTTTGTTGCAAATAATTATCTATGTTGTAGGGATGGTATGCCTCACACAGAAGTGAGTCAGGAGTTATGTTAATCCCAACAGATTCAATAGCCATGAAGCATATAGAGGATATATGGCCAAAAAAATTCAAGGATGAAGAACGAAGTATACAATTCATCATAGCAATGGATGCAATGAACCCATATTCCCTCCAAAACACCAAATATTTTGTTTGTCTTGTATTAGTGATCAATAACAATATCCCCCCATGGTTTTCCATGAAGAATGAACATCTTATGTTGTCTCTTATAGTCCCTGGTAGAAGAAAAGTGAAGAATATGGATGTCTACCTACAACCATTAGTAGATGAATTGAATGAATTATTAGAAGGGATACATGTATACGATGTATCAAGACCCATCGCATCAAAGAGGAGTTTTATGTTGTATGGAATATGTGTTTACACCACACATGATTATCCAGGATTAGGAGTTTTCTCTGGTAATTAACATGTTTATTGATTTGTTTATATACGTAACAATATTTATTTTCATATTTAATTCAATGTGATTGGCGTTTTATTCTTAAACGCTAACGTGATATGTATACAATGATTTTCGGTGCACCCTATAAAATTTGCAGGTAGCACCGCTCACAAAAAAAAAAAAAATGAAAAACAATACAAATTTTACTCAATTTCACAATTTAATCTGATAAAAATACATTGTACAAAGAAATAAAGAATTTACCCATACATTTTCTCATTGAGGAGCCATGGTTGGGATGTAGTGAAAAAATTGAAATTTTCCCACCGTATGGAAAAATTGGAATCCCATGAACCGAGCACTGAACAGAAACAAAGCAAACAACGGAAGCACCGACGACAATGTGCTTCAGTTGGGAAAAGGTGGCATTGGTGCTTGAGAGCTTCTCTGCATTGGAAATGGTAAAATGCTTTTTTACCGCCTTTTTTATTTATTATTTAACCATGTTCCAGTGTGCTCGTATTAAGCACACCGGTGCTAACCATTGCAGATAATGCACTATTTTTTTTTAAACATTATGATAGTGCACCATATGGAATGCATCGATGCGCCCCAAGGAAAAAGGTGCACCATTATGCATTTAAAAAAAAATGCCACCTATTTTTTGCGCACCGGTGCACCTAATGGACAACGACGCACCGGTATGCATTTTTAAAGGAAAAACAAAAGATGACGAACTTGTTGCACACCGGTGCGTGCGTTGTGTGCGCATTAATTTTCTCAATCTTCTTTTATATGACGCACACCATTGTTTTCTGTTTTTTTTAAATAACTCTACAACAGTGCACCATTGTCTATTTGCACTAGTGCATTGATTTCTGGTGGTGCACTGGTGCTATATATAGTCTTATAAATGCATTGTTAAAAAAACATTTGCTAAAACATCCGCTATAAACGGATTTTTGGACTATTTTTATAAGAGCTTCTGCAAAAACCTCCATTATAGAGTCTTTTGCTTGTAGTGTGAGCACAAAAAAAATATGTTTAGTCAACAAAAACGTAATTGAAAGTCAATGCTAAAGAAAACACTAAAGTCCTAGCTTTAGGCATGTAATAATAATTTAAAATAATTGTGCGTATATGTTATATGTAAATTATTTCAAAAATCACAAACCTGAATCAAAAGAACGGGAGACTCTAATGTTTTTCGATCCCAAAAAGTTATTGATAAATTCATCTCCATGAAAAATAGGTGGATAGATATCTCCAAGGTCTTCCATATTGAAATGCCATGCTCTTTCGATGCATCACCTTAAGTTCTTCCATATTGAAATGCCATGCTCTTTCGATGCATCACCTTAAGTTGTTGCTTGAAGTGAAGTAAAATAATAACACCTTTATAAAATTGACAAGTCTTCAGTATTGATCCATTCAACCTCAATAAATATGTATCTAGACAAACGTCAATCTCATAACTAAAAATCCTTCCCATAAATTAAAAATGGTTAAACCAGAATTAAGATACAACATCTCAATATCCCATAACTCGAAATCATTCCCATTAATAAAAAAATGGTTAAACCAGAATTAAGATGCAACATCTCAAAATTATTAGGAATAAATAAACATTTATGATATTTAAGAAAACACACTATTATGTGAAATAGATGGAGATTACACATGACAATTATTTCTCTAAGTAGATGGATATTGGACATGACAATTATTTCCAACAATGAATATTATTTTGAATAGAATATTATTTTGAATAAAATAGTGGAATAATTTCAATAGTGTAGTGTAAGAATTATAAAAACTAACCCTAAGTAGTCCAATCGTAATTGCTTACAGTGCTTCCTACTGACCAGTGTAAAACTCTCCGGTGATCCAAAGTGGTCCAATCGTAATTGTCTATAGTGATTCCTATTGGTTGGAGTAAAACTCTCCGGTGATCCAAAGTGTACAAGTTACTCTGCTCCATGTTACCACCGCCTAGAAAATATGGCTTGGTATTGAGCCATTCTCTAATGACGCAGGCCCTTCTTGGGCTCGGTGAGCTTTCACTCACTAAAATCAACATAAACAATTAGAGATACTGAGGAAGGGATCTGAGAGCGCAACACGTCCAAAAAAAAATATTTTCCCCAATGACGCAGGACCTTCTCTATTATTCTTCTTACATGATGGAAAATACTCGAGTTTTCACTCCCTCAATGCGGCCATGACTTGCTTCGCCCAGAGATCCCTCAATGTGGCCCTGTGTTTTTCATGAAGGCGATGATAATAATACATTTTCAGTGCATTGTGAGAATCGACAAGATCCAAAAAGGAACGCAGTAAACCAGGCTGAGAAGTTGATTGGGCATTATAAATCCATTTGTATCAATTTCCAAATCCAATGAAGTAAACGATGCATCTCTTTTTTTGGGTTTAACAAGAAGCCAACAAAAGCACCATTGAGAGATCCATTCCACAATTTCCCACTAAATCGTTCACTCGATCCACGAATTGGATGTTCTAAGAACAATCTGACTAAAACCCAGATGGCCTTCAAATGGCACACAACTATTCAATTTGCCTGCAAACTACGCAAATGCAGGTAGGAATCAAACCCACAAAAAAATCACTGTTGAGAATTGTGTAAAGGGTAGTTAAGAATTGAATACACCACCCATTTTGAAAAAAGAATAAGACGGTGAGAAAAACTCCCTCTCGGCTCCAACTGCAAACAATTCACGGCATATTCCAGCCTGTTCCGTAGCAAAACATGACCCTCGGGGGTTTTTGTGGTGGTGGGATCGTCTTCCGACTCCATTTTTTTGAGCCAGAACTTCTTGTAATGGTTGAAGTGTTGCAGGTGGGAAGGTGGTGCAGCAATGATGATTGAGAGTAGTTGAGCTACAAGAACAAAGCAAGGAGTTGACGTTACACTCAGATTGATTAATGTTATTTAGTTGTAGGTAATATTTTTAAAAACAATATTAAAATACCAATGAATTTAAATGATTAATATTTTAAGTGAGTTGATGTTAGAGTTAGATTAATTAATGTTAGATTCAGTTCCAGGTAATATCTTTAAAAACAATATTAAAAACCAATTAATCTAAATATTAAAAATCCAATGATTTTAAGTGATTAACTCACAGTTGGAAAGAGGGTGGTATGTTTTTGATAGATTTTGGACCTGTTGACAGGTTTTAAGATGTTGACAAGTTTCAAGCAAAATTTCTTCATATATGTTTTCGTATAATTAAAACTAGCATATGTTTTAAGCTGGCTAATGGGAATACCAAAGTAATTTAAGGTAGGTTTTTATATTAATATTGTTAATTAAAATTGTAAATATATTGAAATTAAAATGATCTTATTTAAATTTGGTTTACTATTTAAGTTATGATTTTATTTTAAGGACTAAAATGAAAATGTCAATGATGATGAAATTTAAAAACAAGTGCCACATGTCCCTGCCAAACATGTTTTGGTGCATAAATTTGAATTACAACATTTCATGTCAACATTTTGAATATGCATATGCCAATACCAAAATTGCATTAGTCTATGCTCCTAAAACTAGTTTTATAGGTGAAGTGGTATGGCATTACTTATCAAAATGATACTAAAACTAACAAATAATGTCAGCCTTTTGTTATAATATCAACCAATTATTATTTATTGTATAAAATAAATAGTTAATAAAATTGAAAGGAGATGTGTTAAATAAAAAAATATATCTATATAGGTCTAAATTAACTTCTGAAATTAGAATGTTGTATGTTAAATTATTTATGTAAAAGAAAGATAAAATAAAGGATTTTTTTTTTATTCCACTTAAGCTAAGATAATCACACATAATTAAAAAACTTAATTGTTACAAAGATTAACATATTATTATACAATGAAGAATTTATGTGCTTAAATAAAAATATGAATAAGGACCATTCGATAATGACTCAATAAATTTCCATATGAATAAGGACCATACAATTATTTTCTCATATTATAAAATAGGATGGTATTTAACTCCACTGTCATTAATTTGGTTTTATAAAATATTCATTTAACTTTAAGTGTATTATATTTTATTAATATTCATAGTTACTTAGTCTATTTTATGTAGATTTNTATATATATATATATATATAATGTTTATGTTCATGTCTTTATTTTTCATGTAATCTAAAATATAATCATTAATTTCAAACTGAAGTTATGGACATTTATTGGATATTTGGAAGGAAAGGGAAAAGGAAAAAGTATCAATTATTGGAATTATTAATAAACAAAAAATTTAATAACAAAGAAAGATAGCAATGGCTAGTTAATAACTTTTGAGACAGTGATAACAAGAGTGATAATTAAATTTACAAAAGGTTAGGACCAAACCTTTGTTGTAAATGGTTACCATGTCCAAAATTTTGCAATCAAAGCATATAATTACCATGAGCATGGATTACAATCCAAACAGTTGCAATATAATTAGTACTTTAAAAAGGGTCAAAACGCTACTCATCTACAAATTTTCATTCACAATGCATACATCCAACTCCAACTTTCATTCATTATGGATGCATCCAATTGCACCTGCTTCATGGTACCCGAGATTGAATCATGGTCTGGATTATTGTTAAAGAGATCGCAACCCAGTGGGAGAAGGAGAAGATAATGATGGAGGTTGGGGGAGAATAATAATCAAAGATACAAAGATTGAGTAGTGGAATCATGATAATTATAAATTCTATTAAAATTTTTACATAGTTACAAAAAATACTTTACAAGATTGTTAATTGCAATTCACATATATTTATTCCACCAGCATGAATTTAATGACCTTAATGCATAGATGTCATAGTTATCTAAGATTAAAACTCCAAACTTAGGTTATCTATGTTTGAAAAAAAAGTGCATTGTGTGCATGTTCGGTAGTTAAAATTCAAAACTTAGGTATAACTTAAGATTGAAACATAGCATTTGATTAGAACTCCGCCATAAGACATCAAATTTTTCAGACAATGAGATGTGTGATGAAAGTAATTTAAATATTATGCAAAAATAATTATTTTATTAAGCATATGCACGACATTGGATGGCATGAAAAATGTGTGTAGTCAAAGGAAAACTAATGGATGGTCAACGATGAATGGACTAATAATATGTGTTGGTCTTATATATTGTGTGGATAAAAAAAGTAATAATAATATACTAATTATTTGACTAAACTAAATAAATATAACCATTTTATAATTATAAGCTAATTAGTAATATATTAATATCATGATGATGGTGGTGGTTAACATCCACTGACATCAATTTTAATTAATAGGAATAATTATAAAGTTTTCAATTGAATGTAACTTGAATTTAACTTAAGTTTTCATGTGATGAAGTCTATCCTTAATAATTAAATTTTATGAGTTTTATTCTTATAAGTGCAATTAAATTTTATCAAAATAAATACCCCCTTATAAAGATGTATCAAATTTATGAAATAATTCTTTTGGTTAAATATATCTATATTCTTGGTCCTATTACAATATAGGAGACATTAATCCTTCATATTAAACCCATTATAATAATGCCCTCTCCTTAACCCTATCTACAATAAATGACTCACTTTATAAAAACACAACACATCTATGAAATCATCCTTTTAGAAAAACATGGTACAACTATAAAACCATCTCTTCTATTAAGTAATCCCCCATCCATGGCTCCATAGGTAATAAACACCCCATTGGGAGCCCAACTAATATAAAAGACACCCTTTGGGAATATGCTTGAGAGCTATGAAATCCTATTATAAAACACTTCCTTGTGAATATTCTTGAAAGCTATGAAATCTTCCTCTTTGCTCAGAGAATCTAAAACCATGAAATCATTCCTTATTCTAAGAAAATCACCATCCTTAGCATTAAAGAACTCCCTTGCACATAGGTGTAATCCACAAACCCATAACATGCTATTTGAACAAATTAAACAAATTAATGAAGCAATGATAGCACTTAGATTATAAGCTAAGTCTAATTTTGTATGTAGCAGATCAAACTATCCTTTGGAATTTCTTTTTTATCTCATTTAATTGGGTGGAAATTTTCAAATTTGAAATTAAAAAAATTGTTATTTCAATAAAAATGGATACTAACAAATTCATTTGTAATATGAAAATTCATTAAATTTCAAATTTTTAGTATCAAAATTGTGATTTTTCATAATTGGATTCTTTGTGTACAATATTTCATTTTCACAAAACAAATCCATGAACATAATAATATTTTTAAAAATAAAAATAAAATAACTTTTTAATAAAAATTAAAAAAGATTTACTTTTAAAAGATAAATAAATAAATACATATTAATAATAATATTTTAAATTTTTTTAAATCACGTTTTTCCAAGATGAGATAAATTTAAGCTTTATATAGGTGGAAATTTTCTAGATTTGAACATGGAGCCAACAAATATTAGCTGAAGTGTGAGAAAATCAACCAAAATACCTACATTTGAACATAAATATAGAAAAACAGTGGCAGTGGCTGAAATGGTTGAAAACCAATGACATTTGGCTATGAAACATTTTATTCTTAATATGATATATGTTGTTCGAGTAGAAAAGTTTATATGGACCTTGGAGTAGAGAAGTTTGTAGGGACCGAGAGAGATAATATTGTTGATGTTTTACTTATACATCTAGCAGTTACAGTTCTTTTTTATTATTATAATCATTTCGCACATTAGCTGCATAAACAAGATCATTGAAAGAGAGGCAATGAAAGAAACAACAGAAACAGACAGGTTATCTTGGGAAACCCTCATGGGGGGAGAAAACCCAACAAAATCTTCCTCAATATAGATATACCAAAGACCAAACAGAATATCCTCCTCTACTCCTTCACTGGGAAGAGTAGTGCACCACTTAACCAAGAAATACCAAGACATAGACCAAAACTGTCCTTGACGTCACCTCTAGTTGCAGTAGTTTCTCCTCCAAGACTTGCGCATTGTAGAGATAGATGGTGAGTGTGTGTGTCCAAATGAGGTGTTGGCCTCTCTTATAAATAGTGGTATGGCCAGCCTATAATTAGGCATTGGCCTCACTTTACCCTCTTAATTTACATTTAGTTTTCAAGGCACAATAAGGCTGACTTTTACTAAGGGGCAATAGGGCCTAATTAAATATAATATAATAATATTATTCAACTCTCTCTCAGGTAGAATATTCTTCAAAGTTACAATATTTCAACACTCCCCATTAACAAGAAGGGTATTCTATTGACAACATTAATAACAACTAGATGGACTCAATACATCATCAAGAGGAGGGGACATCGTCATCAACATCGGGAACATTGTCAGTTGTATCTATAGTTCATCGGAAGCTTTTTTCATCATCAACATCAATAGAAATTGAACATCATCATCATTTGTAGAACGGATCTAGAGTAACATCATCATCATCAATAACATGAAGCTGGAACATTAACATCGATAGCATGAAGCTGGAACATCAACATCAACATCACGAAGCTGGAACATCAACATCGACATCAATGGAAACATAATGAGGCAGGTGCATCAACAAAATATCTGTGGTACTCTGACAGATCGTCCTTACCGGACCTTCGTAATCTGCCCAAGAATCATAAGATTCCCTAGGATATAAAATCATAACAAGCTAGCACGTGGTACTCTGATAGATCGTCCTTACTGGACCTTTGAGATCTTCCCAGGAACCATAAGATTCCCTAAGATATAAAATCCTAACTGAGGTACCATTATTGACCACAGCTAGCATATACATGCACAGGTACTCTGACAGACCATCCTTATCGGAACTTCAGGATATTCCCAGGGATGATCAGTCCCCTAGGATATAAAATACTAACTGAGCTACCCGTTGTTGGCCAAGATACCATAGTATCATCAACATCACTCCCCCTTTCGAGGGAGGTCCTTTCGAACAACATCAAGCTTGTCTCGGAAGTACTCAAACTTCACACAAGACAGAGGCTTAGTCAACACATCTGCAACCTGCTCATGTGTGCCAACATATTGGAGCTTCACAACTCCCTTCTGTACAATGTCATGAATATAGTGATATTGGATCTATATGTGCTTCGTCTTATCATGGAATATTGGGTTCTCTATCATCTTTATGCAACTCTGGTTATCACATGGAATCATGGTATCTTCCATCTCCATATCGATCATACATGTCAACAACTTCTGAAGCCATATGGCTTCACAACTGGAGGAACATGTTGCAATGTACTCTGCTTCTTTCGTGTTGAGAGAAATATTGGACTGCTTCATGCTTTTCCATGAATTCATGGTTGACCCCAAACTTAAACAACATCCTGAAGTGCTCTTTCTATCTGAAGAACTTCCATCCCAATCTGAATCTCTATAACCATATAGTCTGAAGTCATGATCTATAGTATAACAAATACCATAATCCAACATACCCTTGTAACAGACGCAACCCCTTAAAGCTATTTTAAGGGGTGGGGCATCATTTTTCGTTTTCCTTAACTATCGCGGATCCTAGTTCCTGGATTTCTATCACATCCTTCTCGTCCATCACTATCCAACCATTGCCTCCATGCTCAAAATTGAGCTCTGGGCTAGACTTAATCTCCTTCTATAATAATAGCGGTATAGGTATTCGACGCTTTGGCACTTCAACGCTCCGACACTTCAGTGCTCTAGTGTTTTATTCCTATTCGCTATCTACGCACGAGACCACCAAAAGTCCCAAACTTCCAAACTCTCGTAATGTTAAGAACCAAATATCAAGATAGCATAGAAAAGCCTCAGAATAAGTACTCAATGCCTTGAAAAAGATAGAATTTCAAATAATAAGCCTCTTCAAGGGGGAAACCTCCTTATACACCACATAAATTTACAAATACAAGATTATTCCAAATGAAAATGTCTCCTTGGTATATATAGGAGACTAGGAGGTACAATTACAACTAAAACACCCAAGCCGACATAAATAAAATAACATTACTAATGTAATATGCCCCAATTAAGGGGTAATGTGCCACTATTTAGGGCTTATCATGTCCCTCCCCTTGAGACAAGTGGTGTCTTCAACACTTGAGTAATTATGGATGCTTCTATATAAAAGACTCATCTTCCCAACTAAAATCTTCAACAAGTAGTTTCCTCCACTTAATGAGATACTCTGAAATGGATCTATTCCTCAGCTGGTGAATTCTTGTGTCAGTGATGGCTTCAGCATCCAATATGATTTTTCATTCCTCATCAATTTCTAGAAATATAGTTTGAGTTGGGATCTTGTCACCTATAACCTTATTTAAGAATGAAACATGGAAAATTGGGTGTAATTGTGAGGATGCAAGCAAATCCAATTTGTATGCCATAATACCAATATTTTTCAATACCTTATACGGGCCATAGTACTTTGGTGATAATTTATTATCCTTCTTGGGTTTCTTGAGGGACATATGTTTGTATGCTTGTAGTCTTAAAAACATCCAATCCCCTACTTCAAATATTCTTTCACTACGATGTTGATATGATTGTTGTTTCATGCAATTTTGTGGCATGGTCAGGTTATCCTTTAAGATTTGGAGAACTTGTTGTTTATGCTCAATGTGATCTTCCACTTCTTGAACCTTAAATTTTTATTTTAGAGAAGAAGTGATGGAAGGAGGGTGGTATCAATAGAGTTCCATAAATAGTGTCATTTTTGTTGCAGTATGAAATGAATTGTTATACCACCATTCTGCCAAGGGTAACCATTTGACCCATTGTGTTTGTTTATGAGAGAAAAAGAAACAAAGGTATCCTTCCAAACATTTGTTCATTATCTCAGTTTTTCCATCAGAATGAAGATCATAGGATGAGCTATGAGCCAATTGAGTACCCAAACAAGAAAATAATTATGTCCAAAAATGTCCAGTGAAGATAGGATCTCTATCACTTACAATAATCTTTGGGATTCCATGTAGTTTTTGAGCTGCCTCCATGAATGTGTTGGAAAATGTATTGGCTTTGACGGGATGAGAGAGTGCACAAAAGTGTGTGTACTTGGTCAGTCTATCAACAATCACCATGATGACATTCTTTCCTTCAGACTTCGGTAATCCTGTGATGAAATCCATGGAAACCTCATCCCAGCACTGACTTGGGATGGCTAATGGTTGTAAAAGACATGGGGTCTTAATTGTTTCCACCTTATTTTTTTGGAAAACCAAAAATTATGCGAAAAACCTTTGAACATCAGCTTTAAGGTCATCCCAAAAAAATTCCTTCTTGACCCTATGGTAGGTTTTCAAAAATCTCGAGTGCCCTCCTACCGGAGAGGTGTGCAATTCCAATAGTACTTTTTGTCTGAGTTGGGAGTTCTTACATAAATATAAGCGATCTTTGTACCATAGTGAATCATTTTTCCATGTAAATGTATCTGATGCACTCGAATCCTATTGCAACCTTTGAATGAGAGTCCACGCGTTTTCTTCATTCTTCCATTCATCCCTCGCTTCTATTATCCAATCATGTTGGATGATCAAGATAGCACAAACAAAGGCCTCAACAACTTCATCCTTTCTTGATAGTGCATCTACCACAACATTTTTCTTCCCCTTTTTATAGATGATTTCAAAATCATAACCCAATATCATGGTCACCCATTTTTGTTGTTCTTCTAAAGATAGTATTTGTTCCAAAAATTATTTAAGACTATCATGATCTATTTTTACCTTGAAGTGCCTACCTATTAGGTAAGGGTGTCATTTCTTCAATGCATGTAGTATTGGCATAATTTCCTTCTCATAAATGGGTTTATGTAAGTCCTTTCCCTTGAGTGGTCGACTTTCAAAAGCCAAGGGCCTTCCTTCTTGCATTAGGATATTACCAATGCCATTTCTCGAGGCATCACATTCCACAATAAAGGTTTTTGTGAAGTCTAGTGTGGTCAAGACAAGAGTTTTTCACATCACCTCTTTAAGTTGTTCAAAATCTTTAGTTGTCTTTGGAGTCCATGAAAATGCATCCTTCTTAGTTAGTGGCGTTAAAGGTGATGCTATTCTCCCATAGTTCTAAACAAACTTGCTATAGTAACCTGTCAAACCCAAAAATCCTCTAAGATTCTTCAATGTTTTGGGAATCATCCAGTCCATCATGGCCTTAATATTGTTAGGGTCT